>LWCB01011944.1:0-17641 GCA_001630525.1 Coelastrella sp. M60
CCTTATCCTCTTTCATAACAGGAGCTATGGCCTCTCCTGCAAAGTCTCTGACAGAGGAGCAGAGACAGCAGATAATTGCAGCGTTGCTTGCTGAAAGGCGGAGAAGAGTTGCTGGGCAGCCCCATGCTCTGCAAGACGACGAACAAAGAACGAAACGTGTGCAGCAGTTGCTAGCTGCACGAGCAGCTACCAGGCAGCATGTGCATGGTGAGACTGGAGTTGCAGCGGAGTGTAGTCCAAGACTTGCAGTTTGTCTCATACGCCATGCTCTTGCTGCAGGGGTACAACAACAACGTGACGTGCAGCTGCAAGAAAATGGTCTCAGGCAGGAACATGGTCACGTGAGGCAGGAACAGTCTCAAGATGCCCTGCTTTCTCCTGGCAGCACTTGCAGCCTGAAATCTACCAGGCTAACACGTGACTGTGCACGGCACAAAGTCCAGCTGGCTCAGCAACCAGCATCGTACATCCCAGTCTCTCTTGCACCCCAACAGCAACCGCATCACCCAGCACAGCATCAGTCTGCTGTGTACCAGCAGTTGCTGCATAAAGCTGAAAATGGTCCAGTTGACATTAGCAACCTCTGGGAGGGATCGGGCCCGCCAAGTGAGCAGCAGTCATCCTTGACGCTCGAGGAGTATGGTGCTGGCTGTTGCATACCGCCAGAGGACTGTGACGGTGAGTTGACGCACACTGATGGCCTGCAGATTGTAATTCTTGCAGCTGATTGCTTGACCATGCGCCTTGTAGTTGGCTACGGAAGGCGTGCTAGGTGTGCACCAGACAATATCGACAAGCTTACCAGCGCTTGCTGTGGCCGCTGTATACACTTGTGCGAATTGGCAGCGTCGGACAGTGTCAACGGCCCAGGCATGACTATCTCTGTGCTCTGCAGAGTGGCAAGTGCACCCCATGCACCCGCAACTCTGGCATCAAGATGTTGAACAACAGCAGCCTCCTCTGAAGCAGACACTGCGACTAAATCAGACTGGCCCAACTCAGCAGCAACAACAGCGCAGCAGATGGCAGCAAGATGTGCAGCAGAATACCATGCAGCAGCGGCATACTGCACAGCAGCAACCGCAACAGCAAACTTGCAAGCAGTTGCAACAAGGACGAACAGCTCGTGCTGATAAAGTCCGCCAGCAGCAGCAGCAGCAGACACACAGGTTGCGCAGCCCAGCAAAGCAGCGCGTCCCTCTGCCGCCAGGATACCCTGCAACAGCAGAAGAGCGTTTGCTGCAGCTGTCGCAGCCAAAGTCCACAGTTCAACATAAGTATGAGCAGGTCGGTCCCCCGTATCTGAGAGTTACCACCCTAGTTACGAGCTGTTTTATGTGTAAACAAACTTTGTTGTTGGACACTGGCTGCTTCCTGCTGCGCTGACCAGAGCCACTTGCATTGCTGTTGCACAACAAGAGCTGTGCAGCTCGTGTCAGCAGTCAAGCTTTCCGCTCCAGGGCAATGTGGGAGCCAAGCAGCAGTTGACCTTCATACTGTCATGCTGATCATACAGTTGAAACAAGAAGCAGAGTCCGAGGTCTTGCAGCATTGCTCCTTTGCACCCAAGACTGGTAGAGGTCCCCACCACAGGCTAGGTCATGCGGAACTTCCAGCAGCTGAGCGACTCTACCTTACAGCAGCAGAGCGGCAGGCCAAATTGGAGCGCAAAGCAGCTGAGCAACAAGCCACTCATCCAGAAGAGTGCACCTTCAAGCCACTGACCAACAAGGCATCGCATGAGAAGTACCTGGCAGCTTATGAGTATGTTCCCATACACAAACGTCTGGGGGATGTCCTGCGCAGCAGGAATGAGAAGTTGGCACAGATACAGATGCAGGTGGAAGAAGAAAACAAGGACGCCACGTTTACACCAAAAATCAACCCCAGGTCGTCTGTGTTAGCTCTGCGGCGCAGCAGGCAGTCCTTGTCACCTGCACCACAGGACAGCAGCAGTCCCCATCGGGATCAGTTTGACAGCAGCAGCAGGGACAAGGTATTAATAAGAAGAAGCAGGTGAGGGATGTCAGGTGGTGGCCATTAGGCACCCTCTGTGGTGAGCTTGTGGATGAGTGTAGACTTATCCTTGCATAGCCTTGAATATCCTGATGAACTCCACTAGTAGCAATTGCACGTGCAATGGTCATGGGTGGCAACGACAACACTGCCATGCAGCTGCATACAACCAAATCACAGGCCATCCGCAACCAAGCATTTGTATATTTGTGCTTTCCTTTTCCTTGCCAGGAGCGAAGCTGATCTCTGTGCTCAGCAGCAAGAATACAGCTTCACACCCCGCATCAACCGCAGCAGCAAGGCGATGCTGCAGGCAAGCGCAGGCATCCCTGATAACTTCTTGCAACGACAGGAATACTTTGACAGACTGGCACGTGAAAAGAAGCAGTTGCTGCAGTTGGCGGTGGAAGATCAACACTGCAGCTTTACACCTGGTGCTAGCACTAGCAGTCTGGCACTGGGGTGAGTCAATGATTCATGGCGGTGGTGTCTGTTTCCCACTTGCTGGTTGTGCACTTGCCTTGCCCTGATGTTATGCACAGGTGCAGCATCCAGCAGGCAGTGGGTACCTTATCTGCCATCAGTCAGCCTCACAATGCTGCTGCAAAGGAAGCTTTTTCAATTGCAGATTTCAGCGCACACATGTGTTTTATATTGAACACTTTCAACGTCACTCAACGCATTGTTAGGCATGACTCTCTGAGAGAGCCCGCTGGCATTCTACCGCATTTCCCTCAGGGAATCATTGCCCAAGGGCCGTATGGCCGGAGTGGGTTTGTTTGTTTGTTTGTTCGTCTGTTGTGCAGCAGCCAAGTCCAGCAAGCATGTGTCTAGTGGCATTCTAGCCAGCATCCTGCCTGTCTCAACTACAGCAAATACGAGATGAGTTAGCCCTTGTGTATGCTCAATACAGCGATTGACCATCTGAGTCGTGTGTACCTGCCATTCATGTGCAGACACAGCACCAGCAGTGTGGAAGATGAAGGCTACCTTGACCGCATTGAACGGCTGGCATATCAAGACAGCCGCAGGAAGGAGGCCACTCGGGCAGCTCTGGCTGAACAGCTACACCACGATGAATGCACATTCAGACCAGTGATTAACCCTCGCAGTCAAAGAATAGCACAGGTATAACATGGGCTGTATGACTTCATATATCACAGAAAGTGGGCGCTTACTTATGCGGCAAGTCTTCTGTCTATTTCCAAGAGTTTATCAGCATATTCTTTGTATCAAGCCTAAAGAAGTTCATGTATTGATGTACCAGATAATGTGTCAAATGTTGAACAGCGACTTTGGCCATGTGCTTTGGATGTATGCGGCTGTGTTGTCATGCACCTGTTGCTGTTGATGCCATTGCAGGCCACCCCCTTGCAGGAGCTGTATGAGAACTCAAGAGGCAAGATGAAACGGGGTGCAGTGGCAATGGAAGTGCAAATGCAGCATGAGCAGGAGTGCACCTTCAGCCCCAATCTGCAGAAGCCAGGAGTGCCACAATCATCACCGGTTGAAGCCAGATTGCAGCTATCAGCTACGGTAAGTCTAGTACCAGGTGGATTGAGAGCATCCAAGGACTCTGGCTGCTTGCATGTATTCTGACTTCACCAGGGCTAGCACAAAGTGGACCTATCAAGGCATGTGGGGCTGACATGGGTGGGGTTACCAGATGAGAAGGGCAGCGATAGCCATGAATAGTAAGGGACATCTTGCCCATGCGGCACACTGCACAGTCGACCTTCAGCATAGAAAACAGCTCAACATAGCTCCATTTGATATGGTTACAAAATTGGCCAGCTTTCTGCATTGTCACTCATGTTTGGTCACTGTCATTGTACTGCAGGAATTAGATGCTGTGGTAAAACGATTGCACAATGCCAAACAGAGTAAAGAGCACAAGACGGAGGCAGTCTTGAGCTTGAAGCAGTACCAGGAGCTCAAGCAGTGCACTTTTGCACCAGAGATCAACAAGGAAGTGCCACGGCAACAGGTGAGAACTGTTGGAGATATAACAAGAGGCAACGGATGTTTGTAACTGCATAGCAGATGCACTCTTGTGACATGCACACAACACAACAAGCAAAACATCCAAAAGCCATAGCTGCTCTGGACACAGATTGGTTCCGCAGTTGACACTCCAAGAATGACGGTCTTTCTTCAAGAGTGGCATGCACTACAACCTGCGTGCTCAAAGCATGATCAGACCTGCTGCCTTTTACTGCACCCAGTGGCATGCTAGATAACATCACAGCAGGTTTGCAATTTTCTGCAAGCGTTCTGGACAGCTGTTCCCATATCATTGCACATGTGCAACGGAGTTGATACCTCCTTGTGGTAATGTGCATCATCACCAAATACATCTGCTGTTTGTGCTGTGCTGATGCAGGGTCCTGTGCTTGTGCGTGGTCTGGGGCGTTTCATGGAGCTGAAAGAAATGGCCCGCCGGCAAGCTGAGCAGAAGGCTGCTACAGAAGCCAAGGTGTTCATGACCAACATTGGATCCCAAGCCCCCAGTCGGCCATTCACGGTGCCTGAACCCTTCAGGCTTGGAAGGACTGCGGAGTCTGCTGCACAGGAAGATGCCCGAAGGGTGCAAGTTGAACATGCAGCAGAGCAGCACAAGAATTCTGAGTGTACGTTCAAGCCAAAGATAAACAGTCATGTCAAAACACGGCGAGAGCGAGTACAGAAGTTGCTGGAGTTGAGTGAATCAGCAGCATAGAGGGCTGCTTCAAATCAGCGAGGTTTCTGCCATCAGTGAGTCATGGCATCTCTGAGCATGGTTGATTAATCCGGCAACTCCTCAATCATCTGTTGTTGAAAACACACAAAGCCGGACACTACGCCTGCCGCCCCCGCCCCCACCTCGCCCTGGCCCTTCTGTGGCAGTTGTGCAGAAGTGCATTCTATGCCGATAAGCAGATACAATAGTTGCTGTACAGCATACCTGTTGTGACACAACACAATATGTGTCAGGCACTGTTGTAAGGGGGGTGCAGCCTTCATGCGATCCATGTTGTATCAAGGAAACCGGGTCTGTTGGTGCACAGGTGATGAGTATGGTGTTGCCAGCCCTGGGTACGCGGACTCTGTATGAAATTCAACACATGTGCTGAACAGGACTGCTGTGGGCACTGTTAATAGGGTGTGACTGCGTCTAGCTCTCCTTCTGAAACATTGAGGGATGGTGGAAGTCTACTGTGAGCAGCTGATACTGCTTGCTGTACACATGTACTGTGTTTTGGGTCACAGGGTCGACTGTCTGCTGCATCACAACAAGCTGCTCCTCTGCTGCAGCTGGTGGTGAGCCTTGCATCTTTGTTGAGGTGCCAGCTTTGCTGGACAGGTCTGTGTCTGTGAACTCAAATTGCATGACCAGTCGTTTAGGGTGTGCATCTTGACACTTTGTAAAAACCTTCAGTACCCTGGTCAGCTGCAAGCCATGTTGCTGAGCTTCCACTGCAAACTGTTGAGCCTCCAGGGCTGGCAATATGAGACATAATCTGCCTGTAGGTTGCAGCAGCTGCGCTGCACTTGATGCTAGCTCAGGGAATGGGAGCTGTACGTCTGCATGTCTGGCTGCTGCTCTGGCTGACTTGTCAGGCTTGCTGCTTTGCAGGAAGTATGGTGGGTTGGTGATGATGAGATCATACTTGATCCTGCAGTTGCTGACCCAATCCTGCAAGCTCGCGTGTGCTGCATGTAATCTTTCTGACCATGGTGCTTGTTGGAAGTTCTCAGCAGCTTGGATGTACGAGTCCCTGTCGATGTCAATTGCATGAACCAAGCTGCACTGCTGTTGGGTCTTCTGAGCCATCATGAGTGCCAGGACCCCTGTGCCAGTGCCTATGTCCAGCACTGTCTTACTTTCAGACGGGGGTTCTGCCCAAGATCCAAGTAGCATCGAGTCTGTACCCATCTTCTGAGCACATTTGCCATGGTTGAGATCAAAATGCTTGAACTTGAACACAGCATTCCTTGTGCGCACCTGCAAACCATAGCAGCAATAGTGATCAGTGCAACCTTGTGTGAATCTATGCTCGTCATTGTCCTCCACGAAAGATTTTGCACAGGGACGTGATTGGCGGGGACTACATTTAGCACAGCTGCTGCCAACAGGTGACATCCCTTGACCATGCAAACGCCAGCAGCCACTTCTGGGCTGCGGGAACACATGGCGTTTGGCAATCATCACTAAATGTCTGAGAGCGTGCTCAAGGGAGCGATTGCTGCGGAGATATCTCACCTTGGTGGCTATAGCACTACTGCTTGTGGTTGCTGTTGCTCTGCAGAACTGCCGCCCCGAGTCTCTGAGCATTCCAACGCGGAGCAAGCCATAATAAGTGTGATACAACATCTGCAACTGAGTGATGTGGTATAAGACATCAGAGGAAATGCGGGTGGGCTGTACAGTCTCAAGTTTCGGGGTGAAAAGAGTGCTATGCAAATGACTGAGCTTGATGTGCAAAACATCAAGTTTCTTGTGCGTTCTATGCAGTGCTGGTCCACATGGTCGTTCTGTCGAATGCAGTATGTCAGAACCCCTAAAACCAGCCGGCAATTTACTTGAGCAGCATAAGGGAGTTCGACCCGATGGTTCCGTCCTTTTCATCCCAGGAGCCCCTTCGGCAGTTCATACAACATAGGCAACATGGCCGACGAGGGTGTCAAGAAGGTAAGCATACGCCGCAGAGCAAGCCCTCGCTCCCATCACTAACTCAGTGTCATACGGAGTTGTGTGGCTCATAATGTTGAGGAGACTACTTTTAGACGGTTTTCAGTCCCCGCAGCGGGGTGCTAATGATCCAGAGCTTATCACTGCACTATGATGCTTCTCCAGCGGCAGTAACCAAAATACCGTGAAGCTTGTGCCCTTGTGGCCTTGAACAGTACAGATCCATGCGTTTGAAGCAGACGTGTGCCAGCATAGGCGAAACACAGGAATCCATATGAGGACGCAAGGGTCGAAGCAGCAGCCAGGGAAACTGGTTCAGACTGGTACAAGCGGCAATCTTGTCCGTCTCTCTGATAGGCAGACTTTCGTTGCAGCCACAGGAGCCGTTCTTGTTAACCAGCAGATAGCTATGTCAGCAGGTGCTTGGCCCAAATAAGCAGCTCAGTGTGTCGTTTGCCTGCGCTTGCTGCGATTTGATTTTGCAGAGGACTTTCCGCAAGTTCACCTTCAGGGGTGTGGACTTGGACCAGCTCCTGGACATGAGCAGTGATGAGCTCATTGAGCTTTTCCACTCCAGGGCCCGCCGTAGGTGAGCAGCCTGCAACCGCAAGCAGTAACAGCAGCAGGCAGTAGTATGCAGTGACATGCAGCAAGCCACAGTGAGCAACCACCAGCAACTGCAGACTTCACTTCGTGCCACGGAGGCGGAATTTCTGGTGTCATTCCGATGATAGCTGCTGCCGTGGAGACCACAGCACAGCAGTGGCTCAGTATCTGATGCAGGCATTATCAGTCACTGCTGAGGATGTTTACATTGCAAGAAGCTCACAAGGATTGCTGCCCAGCACACAGCACATCCGTGCAGAAAGTGCTGCAATGTCTCTCTCTGATAGTTATCTATGCTGACGTACTCTGCATATTGACATACTCTGCATCTTGCTGTGCTGTAGGTTCCAGCGTGGTCTGAAGCGCAAGCCTCTTGCTTTGATCAAGAAGCTGCGTAAGGCCAAGAAGGAGGCAGCACCTGGCGAGAAGCCAGAGACAGTGCGCACACACCTGCGTAACATGATCATTGTGCCAGAGATGATTGGCTCAGTCATTGGTAAGCATGTGCGCTGATTGTGGCCTGTCAAGGGAGCAGTGCGCTGATCTGCAGCACATACAGCCCAGTAGCAACAGATACGCTCAGATCACGAAAGCAAGGCAGCGAGCAGCACAGCACAGTGAAGTGCTTCGGTCTGTTGCAAGGGTCTCTGCAGCAAATGCAGTATCAAATTCAGTCAGAGCTGCTGCGACCGCTGGGGTCAGGCGGGGTCTCCCAGCTGTTATCACCACACAAATGCCGGCAGTTGTTAGATGCGGCGGATGCCATCAGCAGGGTTCAGCAGAAGCATGGGCATCTCAGGGGTTACATGTTCCATGGCCAGCAGTGGTGGTCTGTATAGCCCTGATTGCTGATAGCAGGGCAGTACATTTGCCTGCCTAAGAAGTGCAGTGTTGTGCCAATGGACCCAAGCAGCAGGAACACCTTATGTAGTGCTTTCTGTAGTATAATGCAGCGACTTGCAACAGATCAGAAGTGCCTCCTGTTGGATCCCCCGCTAAAGGACTAGATTGCGCCAACATGGGTCAGCGTTGGCAGTAATAGTAACCTAGCAATAGCTGAGCATTGTGATTGTGCAGCATCTCATCCAGCGGCATAGGCAGTGGCATGCAGCAGTTTAAATGTATGCAGAAACAGCGGGGAGGGAGGCGGGCATGTCTTGTCTGTGTGGACAGTCTTGTAGCACCTGGTCAGTTTGTCCTGTTGTATCCGTAATCAAGCTGACTGCTCAGCTACTTGATTAATATGCTCAGCATGTGTGTTTCAGCCCTGTGTGATAACAGAGTTTTACCTTTGTTTCCAAGCATTGATGTTATGACTGTATGACAGAGAGTTGGCTCGTGCAGCAAAGTGAATGCAATGTTATGACTGTATATCTTGTACTTCCCCTGCAGGCGTGTACAACGGCAAGACCTTCAACCAGGTTGAGGTGAAGCCTGAGATGATTGGTCACTACCTTGCAGAGTTCAGCATCAGCTACAAGCCAGTCAAGCACGGAAGGCCCGGTATTGGTGCAACACACAGTTCTCGCTTCATTCCTCTCAAGTAGAGAGTTTGCTGGGCAATGCAGCAGCTGCAGCTGGGGATGAGATGTGTGTTCAAAGAGTAGTCGCAAGCAGGCAACTGCCAGCAGTAGAATCAAGCAGGTGTGGTGACGGGTACGTCAGCAGTAGCATGGCTGCAGGCTGCAGATGCAGCTATGTGCATCGGGCCTACTTGCTTGGAGCTTATACCTGTTTGTAAATCATACCGTGTCAGTTTGGTAGCACCCAGTGCCACGTCGCTAGTATTGCTGAGACTATGAGACAAGAATTGGCCATTGAACTACTCAGTGCTGGCCTTCAGAGGCCCAGATGATCATCTCGTGAGAATGGACAACCAGCTAGTGTGGGAAGAAGGTTTCCAATACATTCAGGCAAGCAGATATATTGCTACTTACTTGCCTTCTCGCGTGCATGCACCTGACTTTCAAAGATGATTCTATATCTAACCTTCTCGTATACAATCAACCTTCCTACCAAGTTGTAGTGGTTCAATGCACCGTCAGTGTAACAGTCAGTGACCATGAGGTCACTGAGAAGCTGCCTTTCCTTGTGCATGCACCTGACTTTGAAAGTTTGATTATCTATAAGCACACCCAGTCTAAAGGCGTGTCTAGATAAACGCGCAGATGCGTACCGTACGTGTGGGCCACAGCCGGGCTGCCTGATCATTGCTAATGGCATCATGTGACAGTCTGATTGGCTTACAGAAAGCATCACGGTTGCTACCAGCCGCACCTTTTGATCAAGCTTAGCCTTTCCCAGTCCCATGTACTGAGTTGTTCAGGTCGCAAGACCCAGAGCCTCAACGGTTGATCAGGCTTAAAGCAGCTTGCCTGAAGTTCACCGGCAGATACAGCAACTACCTATACTGCCTTTGAACGGCTAATTTGAAAGGTATTATCACATCTGTACATGCATCTCAATTGCAGCACGCTATCATAGTTAGTACGGACGCAGTACGGTACTGCAGTCCGGCAGCCTGCAGGATATATAATCAACTTTCGAGGATGTCATGATGACAGACCGTCTGACTTAGGATGCCATGATGGTCAAGCGGTCCACAGATGGTCACCATCAGCACAAGGGAGCACGTAAAGCACCAGAACAGTGTGTTACATCCGGCAGAGAGTGACAGGAAGCGTACAAGCAGTGTGATGATGTTCAGTGTGCAAGTCTCCAAGACAGTCTTACTGCCACAAGCAAACTCGCTTCCGAAACTCATGAGCTGCAAAATTTAGATGTCGTCCTTTGCTGTCAAACCAGCTCTGACTGGGCTCTTGTTGGAGCTGGTCACTGATGACACGGAGCTCTTGGTGCTTGCCACAGGTGTTGCTGCGTCAGCTTCACCTTCACGCAGGAAACAACGACCATCAACACCATGATGTAACAAACCGTAGCCACAACGTTTGGTTGGAATGTGCCATGTAATGCCCTGAGGTTTCTTCAAGACTTACCCCGTAGACAAAGGCTACAGGCTGTCCGACAGTGCAAATGAAGCATGGTCTTCCGAGGTGCATGCATCAACAGATAGCCAGCAGCAATGGACGATGCAGCAAGTCATAGACAGCCAGCTGAGACACGCTGCTTTCTGCTGCTGTTGCGCAGTTGTAGGCACTGCAACAGCCAGCAGTTCCCCACTAGAACTACATCACCAGCCCAAGTTTGGCTCCTGTGCTGCAGAACAGCTGCCAGGTCACGCACACCAGCTGCTGAGCTGCTAGCAGCTGCTGAGGCGGCACAGGGTCCAGACTACACTGGGCTTCTGAGCTATTGGCTGCAGCTCACAGCTCACCGGTGATCTTCTTCTTGAGTTCTTCAACATCCCTGCAGGCAGTGACACCAAGCACTGAGTAACAATGTAGGGCTTGGAGGTTAAGACCTGATACTTGATGGTTGAGCAGCTTTAAAACATCCACACATCAAACATTGCTGCTTGCTTGCTGATGACTCAAGTTTGCTGCTACCGTGGATGCATCAAGCCAACAGCTGACAGGTGGTCCGAAAGGAACAACTACTGAGGGCAGCACCAACAACATTGAAAAGACAACCAGCAGCATGTCTGAAACAGCTGTGGGTGTTACTGCATGGAAGTTGCTGAGACTGGCAGTACCAAGTGGTCTAACGTATTGGGACTTACTTGACAAGCTCCTCGCGGCTGCTCTGTTGGCGCACAACATTGCATCAGACACAGGCAGCAGGAAAACACAAATACGAGTCAGTACAGCAACGGTGAATTGGTAATGGCTGATGTGCAGTGTAGGTAGTGCATTGCTGTAAGTTGAGGTTTCCACCTTGCACTTGATTTCCACCGCTGCCCTGGTACAAGTTGGCTTATACACGCTGCTGCTGAGCCCAGAAGCTCTGCCTGCTGCTCACTGCATCTGCAAACGCATGCTTCACTGTGCAAATGCAGATTTGCAGCGGTAGCGGTGACGACGAGCGGCAACAGCACTAGACCCGCATTGAACCTACTGCTCAATCAAACTACTGCTGGCATAGTCTGCATAAGCATGGAAGGACAGGCCTATTCCCGCAGGCTGCTGGTTCATCTATGAGCACCTTGAACAGCAAGTAGCGGTAGATGAACCAAGAGGTGTAGCCAAGGCCAACAAGCTCCATCAATTTGGGCAGCTGCAGATGAAGCAAAGAGTTGAGTCAGCGCATTTCATTGATATTCGGCTGCATTCTGGAAAGAATCGCACGAGAATGCATTGATGAGAGGCATAGATTGGACTCAACAGGTATTCCTGGCCTGTGAATAACATTCGACACCCAGTCAGGTTGGCCACTGGGCTGTTGTTATGAGGCAACCAACAAGCTGCACACCTTCAGGCGCTGCTAGGTGCTGGGAAGTGTCTATATAGTTGTTCTGGTCTTGTTTCACAGACGAATGCACTCTGCTGGTGCGCGATGCCTTAGTCAGCAACGGTCAGTCCCAACCCACCAGAGGGACTCCGTTCAGTGCAGTCACAAGTGTGTTGCTGAACCAGAGCAGCACAATAGCTCCAGCTCCATAAAGCACGACTGATGTCTTATTCTCGACCTTGTCCCACTGCGCAAAATTCAAAGCGGTTAGCTACCAAATGATCAGCGCTCACGAGCTGCGTAGCTTCACGACACAGCTTCCACGTACTTTGTCCTGCAGGTCCTTCACGATCTTATCGACCTCTACGCTTGTGTCTGTGTCCTGTGCCTTGACAGCAACTGATCGTCTTGCCTACAGGACACGACGTCACCGTTGAGCCACACTGCATCACACAGAACTGCGCATGTATCGCTCATTTGTAACGCTTATGCGTCTGCACCTGGCTAAAGGCTGGGCGGGGTACTGCAGCCTGCACAGAGAGGCGGGCCCTCTGGGCGCTGCTTCTCAGAGCAACAGAGCGAGTGCTGGCAGTCAGGCAGGCCATGTTGCTGGTCGCAAAGAAACGGAAAACGTGAGTACAATAAACTACAGCCAATTACTCGCATAAAGAGGTCGTCACTGCATAAGTTCCTTCTAGTGAGTGTTATATGCAGGGTCCTAGGATCTCCATCGCACAGGCCGCAAGAAATATCCTGGTAACTACAACATCTGGTTTACTGTAGTATCTTGTTCCTGGGGTAGCTGTACGTGCTTCTTTGCAGCCCTCCCTGGCACCTTTGCAATCAACGATGCACTCATTGTGACGAGGAGACCGAGCTTGCACGGCATTCCAAGTTGAATAACCTTTACGGGTGCTTAAGTGGAATGGATGCACGCTTTGGATGCTCTCGATCCCCTGACCACCGCATCTCCCGCCTGATTGCATCCAATGCTATGAAGGGGGGTATTGCGGGCACACTTTGAACATACAGAAGCGCTGACCACCAGGTACTAGACTAATGCCCCAAAGGCAGCTCGCTGGTAGGCAGGTGGGGCCATGTCCTCGCCATCAGGGCCAGCGCGGTGTGCTGGGTTGGAGTCAACTTCACTACACCTACCGGCACCGTACACATGCCGTGAGAGAACCGAGGCAGCATTCTTATAACGCCCTGTGACCGTGGCTCATGTGACAGCAGTGGCAAGTAGGTGCTGGGCTTGTACAGTCACACAGCATGGTGTGTGATGATGATGCTTCATTACAGGTAATGAAGTCGGGAGGAGTTGCAGAGGGTTCAGAGAGTGCTTCATGTCCCAGCTTCTTTCTAGGGTGGCGGCCCTTTAGCAGCAGCTATTGCCTGTCAATATCAGCCAGCATTACATTCATTTTGCTGCATAAGCCAAATCTCCTTTCACAGCATGCACAAATGCCAGTTCACATGTATACTGTACAGCTGTTTCAGTGTTATTGGCAACAACATCTCGCATCAGCTGCACAGATGTACACAATAGACGATATGAAGCTGTGCTAGGCATCTTTATTTATAACTTGCATGGCTCACTTAGCTTACACATCACACACAGCACAAGGAGCACCTGTCGCACATTATCTCCAAATCCGCTGGACAGGCGAGCGCAAACTCCTACCCCTTGCTAATCGTGGCTGTTGACCTCCTGCCCCTGCACCACCCAGCAGTGCTCCGTCATATTTACCAGCAACAGACTTCTGCTCCCTCATACCATCACCACGTGCCCTAGCAACTGCTGCATTGCTTGACCCTGCCTGCCCTAGTATCCCCCCTGCCTGTTGTGCACCTGCTGCAGCACAGCGCTTCCAATTTGACTGATTCACCTCTCTGCCTGTTTTGATGGGCGGAAGGACTAGCTGCTTGGATGTGTTCAACGCCCCAGCACCATGGCCAGATGTGCGGTTTGGTGTCGTGTCTTCAGCAACCCTGACAGCAGCAGCAGCACCTGTACTGCCTGTTCTGCTGACTGCCGTTCGCCGTTGTGTTCCTGCTCCCAATAAGCTGAAATCCTCTGTACCAGCCGTTGGAAAACCATATCCATTCCTACTGCCACCTCCCATATTGTAACTGCTGAACCCTCTACTTGTAAACTCGGACCTGCTGCCTGCAGGACGGTCGCCATTGTTGGATCTATTTCCAAGATGATGATGCTTCCAGTTCTGCTGTTTACTACTTTGTCGTTGTGATCTTACTCCCCAGCTTACATGCTTATCTCCTGCTGCTGCCGCAGCCAGCGCTGCTGCTGTTGTTGTACTGCATTCTCTGGCAAGCACTGCTCCCTGGGAGCCATACTCAGCTGCAGCATGACCGTCATGTTGATGGCTGCCCTGCATGTTGTGTCTCTGACTTGAACGAGGACTTCTTACACTACCTGGCTGACTGCCAGGTCCGACTAGTCTATGACTGCTGCTGGACTGCTGTACAGCAGCGTGCATTTTGGGCCATTGGTAGCATGCATTGTAGAATAAATTTTGGTCTGCACTGCCTGTGCGATATGGGCTGAGCTGCACGAGCTGTTGCAGTTTTGAGCCTCCACCACTGCTGCTACCATGGCGGTGTTGCTGGCGCATATTGCTACTGTTGTTTCTGCGTGCATTGCTGCTGAAATCCGGTCGTGCATTTGCCTGGGGAGATGCATTCTCTTGCTGGTGGTTCACCGGACTGTATTTGAAGTAACCACCATGAGAGGCTGCAGCAGAAGCAGCAGGGCTGCCAGCAGCGCTAGGGCTGTGCATATAGCTGCTACGGCCACTGTTGCTGACAACATAAGGTAGTTGAAGAGCTGCTACAGGATATTGCCGCTGCTGTCCTGGGGGCTGCCATAACCAGTTGACAGGATTGGCTTGCTGCTGTGGCTGTTGGCACTGCTGCTGTTGGTGCTGCTGCCACTGCTGCTGCTGGTGCCTGGAGTAAGCACCAGCCTGCTGCTGTTGTGAAGGTTGCCAGTAGTGTGGTGCAGGCCGCTGCCAGACTTGTCTTTCTTTACAGTGCTGGCCGCTGCCAATAGCAGCAGCATAACCACTGTTGCTGCCGGCCTGGTAGGGCCTGTTACCTCCAGCAGCAGGATTATGCTGACCACTACCGCTTCTTGCATTGCGACGCTGGTCACGGCTCGCTTTTGGTGCTGCGATGTGTTTCACTGAGAGAGGCTCCTCAGCAGCAGCAGCAGCAGCAGCAGAAGAAGCTGCTTGTCTATCATTTGCACCACTGCCTGAGTGACTCATGAAGAAGCCAGGCCTGCTGCTGCTGCTGCCAGCCTGGCAATCAGGCTTGCCCTCTGCTATGTGCTTGTCTTTACAAGCAGTACCACAGCTTCCGACAGCCTTAACAATACTAGCGGCAGGTTTCTGTGTCTCAGACAATGTACCGACAGCACCAGCTTCTTCCCCTGCTCCTGCTGCTGCTGCTGCTACTACTGGTGGTGGAGCCACATCAATGGGTATGGTAGCAACAAGTGTTCCATCACCTTCAGGTATGGCTGACATGGGGCAATCTGGCTTACTAATGATGCCATGAGTCATTGCTGCTAGGCGTGATGGGCGCCTGGCACAACGCTGCTGCTTGACACCCACACCACTGCTGCTGCCCCGGCCGTTCTTGCTGCTGCTGCTGCTCCCACCACCTGGACAGCTGCTTCCTCTCTTTGAATAACTACCCCTGTCTTGCTGCTGCCACCGTCTGTGAGCCCTTTGCTGCTGCTGCTGCCGCCGCCGCCAGCTATGAAGCACAGATGGATCACTGCCTGTCCGGTACAAGCCAGGTCCGAAGTAACCAAATTGTTGCTGCTGCTGCTGCTGCTGCCAGCTGTGACTCCCTGATGGCATACAGCCCATGTAATGCGCCTCAGGATTGCAATGTGCTACATACTGCTGCTGCTGTTGCTGCTGCTGCAGGAACTGCATGTGCTGCATGTACAGCATATACTGTTGTTCATATACTGGAGACCAACTGCCCTGCTGTTGAGGAGAATCACAGACAGGTGAGCCAGGACCTGGCACCCAGATTGGCCATAGCTGCTGCTGCTGTTGCTGCCAGGGCTGATACGCTACGGGAGCAGCTAGCGATAGATAGCTCCCTGCGCTAGCTGGTATTCCTGCTGCTGCTGCTGCCGGGCTATAAGCAGCGGAAGCTGGCGAGTCTGCAAATGTTGGCGTATGTGCACCACTGCCACTATCACAACTGTAATAGGCGGTGCTGCCACCACTGCTGCTGCCACTGGTGTCGGCACCACTGAAAGAGGACAACCTCAGGTTTTGATGATGAATTCTGGTGCTGCTGCTGCTGCCTTGAGTTGGTAGCATCTGGGGGCCAATAACAGGTGACCCAGGTTGTGCAGCTGCTGCTGCTGCTGCTGTCCAGTAGCTGCTGAAGTGTTGCTGATACGCATAGGGAGCAACATATGCTGCTGCCTGTGCGGTATCCAAGTACTGCTGCTGCTGCTGCGGGTTCATGTGTGTTGCCTTCATCAGGGACTCTGGTGTATCAGGAGCTGAGCCTTCTGGACGCTCCATTGAGAACTTGGGCTGGGGAAGTAGACCCATGAGATCAGCAATCCTGCTTACAGACAAGGGAAAGAAATGACAGAATGCAATCAATGTTTTTGGAATTGCTGCTGGTGGTGTTGCCAGGCTGTTTGTGTGGAAGAATTAGGAGGGCATGCCGCTGCACAGCCACTGTTGCTCACAACTGTTGCCGTTTACAAAACTGTGTACCATATGGTGCAGCAGTAGCATCAAGGTGTTGTGGTTGGCTGTCAACAACCAGAAGTTGGTCTAAGACACCATGTTGATGTCTGTCAGGTAGACAATAGAGGCAAACAATAGAGGTCGCTGGCAATGCCAAAAATGATTTCTTGGCTGCCAAACCGCAAGGCCAGTATACATGTCAATTCTTGTCTCATACCGTAGTGCTGCTGCCTACCTGTTACTTGCCGGCACAGAGCCCTGACGACTTAGCAGTCCATTCCAATCAATGACTGCAGTATGGAAGTAGGCCAGACTGCTGTTGCCACCACCATGACTGTCAAACACCTGCTGTGGGTAGGCTGCAGGGCTATTACCAGCTGACTGCATCATGGCTACATAAGCAGCGAGTAGCTGCTCCTGGTTTGCAGCTGCAAATACGTTTGCAGCTGGATGGTAAGTTGGGACATTGCTTGGCGGGTTGGCTACCAGTGGACCTTGTTGCTGCCAGCCTGTCCTCGACTTTCCCCGTGACTCTGCGCGTGCATGTAGCCGCGCTTTATGACCATGTACAGCAAAGTTGAGCGTCTGGTTGTTGTATGCATTGCTTTGTTGAGGCGTCCCGATTGGCGCACTTTGAGGTGGCCTCTGGGCGCGGTTATCCCGGCGTAACCTAGCAGCTACAGGCTCAGCCATAGAGCTAAATCCTACAGAATTAAGCACATTTGGCCACGTAATAAAAAACAAGCTTGCCTAGCAGGACCCCAGCAAATGGGGAGCAGTGTGCGAGTGACGGGACTGTTTTGAGGTGTAGCATAGTGTCCATATACGTAGATATGTGTCTGTGGTTATCAGTTTGTGCGCAGGCGCACTAGACAGGCAGCTCTGCCCCTCTGCATGCCACGGCCAGCGCTGGCATGCCAGTCATTGCGCAATGACTAGGCAGAATGAAGATAACAATCACTAGTCACCAAACAAACGTATTGCCTACAGTACTTGTTTTTGACGTCACTGCACGCGTCAAGGTTACAGCGCGACTAGCATAGCAGGTCGTGGCAACATGCCAAGCGAGAACCAGCGCTTGGATCTTTAGCTTTGCACGCCCACCGGCTTTGTTTCATTTGATGTCAGAGTTTATAGTTGCAGCACGCCCATCAATGCTTTCCGGGGCTCAAGGTCAACAGCGCTTGGCAGAAGAGATTGACAACTTGACAAGAAGGTTGAAGAAAGCGCCTTGGCTTTAAAGTGCCAG
>LWCB01011948.1:0-18336 GCA_001630525.1 Coelastrella sp. M60
TTTCTCATAGTATGGGTCTTGCTGATAATACTGCTTAATGTCTGCTAGGAAGTGTGTCTCACATGTGCTGCTGAGTGACATCAGGTCAGGTCTCCTGGACAAGGGGTCTGATAAATTGTCCTTGACTTCTTTGTATGTTATCTCTGTGCCGCTGTAATACGACTCCAGCCATAACATCCACTTGGCTTGACGGCGGGTCAGGGCCTTCTTCTGACTGAACCATGTGTGGTTCAGGTGGTCTGAATTGACCTTGAACTTCAAGTTGGTGCCTTCCACGTAACATCTCCAGATGGTGAGTGCATATACAATAGCTAACATATCACGTTCGCCTGTGTCATAGTTCTTTTCAGCTGGTGATAACTTGCGAGACAGATAAGCGATTGGTTGTAAGCCTTTGCCATGATTCTGCATCAGAACTGCTCCTATGGCAAACTGTGAAGCATTTGTGTAGACTTCATAGGGAAGTTTGGGACCTGGGGAGATCATTACTGGTGCAGTGACCAAGGCCTCTTTCAATTGGTTGAATGCTGCTCCATCTGTTCCTCCACGCCATCACCATGGTACAGTTGCCTTCGTAAGGTCAGTCAGCGGTAAGGCCTTATGTGCATAGTGCTGAATGAATCTGCGATAGTAACCTGTCAAACCTAGGAATGATCTAACCGTTAGGATGATCTCTGACACATGTAGGGACTGGCCAATCATTGACTTGCATTGCTGCTACCTTCTTGGGGTCCATCTTGACGACACCATTGCCAGTCATGTGACCCAAGAGATCAACTTCCTTGAGTCCAAAAGCACACTTACTCAAACCAGCATACAGGCGGTGCTTTTCCAACAAGCGCAACACCTTCTCAACATGCAATATGTGCTCTTCGGGGCTTGAGGAGTATATCAAGATGTCATCAAGATATACTACAACAAACTGATCCAGGTAGGGCCTAAGAATGTTATTCATCAATGACTGGAATGTTGCAGGTGCATTGGTCAAACCAAAGGGTAGTACCTTCCACTCATATTGACCATATCCAGTACGGAATGCAGTCTTAGGGATATCTGATTCTGCAATGCGGACTTGCCAATATGCTGAATTCAAGTCCAACTTGCTGAATACAGTAGCACTGTGTAGCTGATCAAGCAGTTCATCAATTCTAGGCAGTGGGTATCTGTTCTTGATTGTCAACTTGTTCAGTGCACGGTAGTCAATCACCATTCTCAGCTTGCCATTCTTCTTACGTACAAAAAGTATGGGTGCACCATATGGTGACTTAGAGGGCTGAAAGAAGTCCATCTCCAACAATTCTGTCAACTGCCTTTTGACTTCTTCAAGTTCCAATGGACTCATCTTATATACTGCCATGAATGGAGGCTTAGCACCTGGCTGTAAGTCAATCTGATGATCAACATCTCGCTTGGGCGGTAGCTGCTTAGGTAACTTGTCAAAGACAGTTTTATGTCGTTTGAGCATTTCCTTCATGCGCCAGCTCCACTTGGGGTCTTGATCAGGGAATGTTATATCTTCAATGGCCTTGACTGTGGGGTCATCTGTTGCTTCTGTTACGTCTCAAAAATTGCTTGTCGGCCTGTTCTCGATCTGAGCCGATCTGTGCAGATCGGCCGATCTGCACAGACCGGCCAGCTGGGTCCGACAGACCGGCCTCAGATTCTGGGGGATGTAGGCCGGTCTGTCAGACGAAAGCAGATCGTGAAGTATGCCTCCGGTATGGCAGATCCTGAGCCCAATCTGTAAGATCGCCCGGTGTGACATACCGTGACGTAGATCGGGCTGACCGGTCTTAGACGGATAACGCATGGTGCAGCCAGAGTTCTGCCTGCTTGTTGCTCATACTGTGGCCTGATTGGTTGTACAGTCACTGTCATGGCATGAGTTGTCAGCACAAGCACTTGAATGACTTGACAGAGGCAAGCAGGCACCTTGGAGGGTCAGTCTCAAGTCTGTCACTGGCATGATACAGTACAGCTTATGCCATCAAGTCAGGCACAAGCCAGAGGGGCACAGGTTTCATTGCATGTAAGTCTGTCATTTATTGGCAAGGTTGCCGTCGCAGCCCGCCAATATAGCATTTGCCAAACTGCAGTCAACCTGACGTGCCAATGACCCAGACCCACTAAGCACCTATTCCTTTGGTAACAGAATGCTGGTGAGAAATAACTTTAAGCTCATGCAGCAGCGAAGGCAATGTAGGCTGATGAACCCTATTGCTGCTTGTGAAGAACCGCCACCCTGAGAAGAGGCTGGGACATGCAGCAGGGGTCCCTCGGTCCTCTGCGACAAAGTGTGCAATGATGGTAAACAACCACCGTTGGTTGTTCTCGTAGTGCACACTGCTGCACACTGCACATTGTCAGTTACCGTACTGCGCTGTGACGATGATAACAGCAATGGCAACAAGTGTACGGTCTACAGGAGGTGGTGTATCTTGTAACAGTGCATGTCAGAATCAAGTGTAAGGGCACTATTCACCAGCAAGCTCTGAGCAGTTCCCTCGCCACTAAGCAGAGCATTAATGGCATGCAAACAATTGCAGACATGCTTTCATACACGATGTGCTGGACTTACTGCAGATGCAAGAAACGCAAGCTGCCCACTGTACACATACATGACGTCTTGTGCATGCAGACTACTCACTAATCTGGTGTTGAATTTCACTGCACCAATGGACATGTGTTTACTGGGCGACAGTCGCCGTTAACATTGCTGCTGCTGCTGCACTGTTGATACTGCTACAGCTAGATCAGTAGATACACTGCTTCTTGATGACAAGCGGCACCAGTAACAGATTGCACTCTTTCACGTGTTTCAAGCGGCCTTACGTGCTCTCAAATGGTGATCTGACGCGTAACTGTTCGTTGGTAGGCACACACAGGCTATCGCCGTTCAGAACCCAAGACGGGTCAGGTTGCCTACGAACAGATAAGGTACTTACAGTATCACCGCCTACCAACGAACAGATGCAAGTCTTGAGTAGATCAACAGCAAGAACGACTCAGCCTGAGAGCTACTGAGTTCCTAACGAGTGTTACGTGTGTTCAAGTTGTTGTGCGACAAAGCACAGTGAAAATGGCACATCGTGTTGCTCAATACTGCCAGGAGAAGAGGTTTGCAATGTTGAGAATATCATTTAGTCCCGCAACACCATAGCGTACAGTTGCATAAGCAGTATCGCACGCAGGCAGCTCGTTCTGATACCCGGCAAGCATTCATGGCTGCTCAGCACATGCTCTTACATCGAGAGAAAACTCTGTGCTTTGTGAACGTTTCTGCAATTGCGCACGCAGCATCAGTCTGGTACTTGTGTAAGAGAGATGCAATGATCTACAAGTTCGTTGGCTTGGCAGGAGGCATATCTGTATCTCGGCAACCCGATGTTGCATCAATCTGTAGCAGCTGCATCTGGAAGAGCTGAAGTAGGAATTCACGACTGATCGTTGGCTCATGGCCACCTGCACGTTGTGAGGCTCTGCAGCTTGCTTGTGCTTCTGTCGATTGCAAGACCATACTTTGGTTAGGATGCAGTGATTTGCACACTACGTGGCCTCGGCAACTTGCTGCTGGATACATCTCAGACGACATGGCAGCACAGCAGCCAACAGGCAGCAGACACAAGCATGAAGCACACTGTGCAGCTTCAAGCGATCTCTTGTAAGTCTGCTATTGCGAACAGTGGTAGGTGAGCTAAGGACTCAATTTGCGAAGCTCCTTGTGCCCAAATAGACATGCAACTGTGAGTGGTCACATACAGCAGTAACATTCCTACATGCAGCTCTGTGATGTTGCAAGATGCTTGTAAGGCGCTGATGCCATTAGAAATCTGATCATTGTGGGCCTTGCAGGTAACGGGCTGCTCTTTGGATGTAATCAAGTTTGCAAAGATATGTACTCAACGAAGGAGAGACAGTGGGTCACCGAGTTGGAATATGGCTCTGCTGCGCCCGTCTTGTGTGGCTGCTGCTGCTGGTTGACTCTATACAGATTGTGCACTGCTCTGTGAGCACATGCAACAAGTTGACAAGTTGAGCATTTACAAGCGCATTCACTGAGCCACTGGTTTTCAGACTCTGAGCACTTAGTGTTTTGATGAGAAACTGCACCACCACTCTGCTGTTGAATTGCTGATTCTGCACTGCAGGGTTTGTGTACATGGAGCTGCCAGATGCTCTGGGCAACAAGAACCAAGAAAGCCATGAAGCAAGCTGCCAGATGTGTCATAGACTTATACCAGACAGTGTGAACCAGCATGCGCAATCACTGTGAGACAGGGTCAGCTGTGTAGGGTTGACAACCATCGACAATGTCTGTTGTAGCAGTAATGTGTACAGTGTTGTGCAGCCTATATCTCAAGTACAATCTGTTTGGGGTTGGCTCTTATGTTCTTTTTACATAGATACATGCATGAGCTGGCCAGACCAACGGTGTCTGCTGCATAGTGCAAGGAGGAGTGTGAGTTGGCATCCATGGTTGCTTTTGCTGAGTTGGCTTGGCAGTTGCATACTGCCATTTAGGTTAGGAGAGCTGGTTATAGCTGGTTAGAGGCCCTGCCAAGTCCTGGTCTGGTGCTCACAGCTTCTGGGGGATAGTAGTTAAGGGTTGCAGTTGTGTCAAGACACGGAATGTAAGCAACAACTGAAGTTCTGTTCAACAAGTTGTCAACAAGCAAGCTTGCCAGTTCAGGGTCTGTGGCCTGCTCTCCTTACCGGCGAGCATACCTCACGGTATGAAGGCCGGTCCACAGATCAGCATCAGATCGCACGGTATGATACCGGGCTGACAGACCGGGTGTCATACCGTACGATCTGACGGCGGTCCTGCAGACCGGACCACAGACCGGCCGGTCTGTCAGACCGTAATCCCACTTAGTCGCAGACCGGCTGCAGACCCATTGGTATGTACCGATCTGCAAAGCCGATCCGCAGACCGCCACAAATTTCTGAGACGTAGAACTGCTAAGTATGCTGTTGCACCCTTCTTGATCTCGCGCTTTGCTTGCATGGCTGATAGTATTGACACATCAGGGCACGACTCATCACTTATGCATGGAGACGACAACACATAATGCACATTCTTTCTGTCAAAAGACAATGTGTGATATACCCAGTCTACATCTGGGTTGAACTGGGTCAGCCATGGTTGCCTAATATTATATGATCTTGAGCCAGTCTGGTCGCAGTAAATGGCCGATGGTCCTTGAAGTTATGAACTCTGTCAAAATCTGGTACAACATGACTTCCATCTTGCATGCTGCCATCAGCCAGCCTGATCTGCCTTCCTGGTGTTTCCATAATAGGCAGGTTCAGTTTACTCACAAGTCTGTCATCAATATAATCTTCACTGGCTCCACTGTCTAACAAAATACTCAGCTGCATACCTCGGCACTTGGCTCTGAGCCGAATGAGCTGATTACTGCATGGTAGAAGCCCACAATTTTCAGGTTCAGAAATCTGAACGTCATCTGCAACGCTATCGGTGTCTGGCTTCTCTTGCACTCTGGGCAATGTCTTCTCCCAAGGTATGGGTTTCTGGTCCACAGTCGGTGGGTCCCAAAAGACAACTGTTGCCCACTGTGGTGGCTTCATCTCCACCCACGAGTCTTCCTCCTTGAGTGGTGCCAGGGAAAACATACTAGTCCCTGCTGGAAACTCTTGTAGTATCTTCATGTTCTTTGTCAACGGCCACCACCATGCTTCTGTCCACTTCGGGGCTACCAGAACTGCACAAGTTGTATCTGGTGCCTTCATCTTGCACTGCAGGTAGTGCTCCAAGCATTGACCGGTACGCCGAAAGGGCACATTCAACAGGATGCTTTTACCTTTGACTTCTGCCTGGCAAAAAGCCTTCCAGTTGGTGTAGAACTTGTCAGCCCAGGCGGTTTCTGATGATGTCACACAGGCGTCTACTGAAAATGGGCCATAAACTCTAGCATACTTGTCAAGCTCTGAGCGGTTGAACAGCCAGCGACTACGGTCTCTCCATCCCAAACGACGAGATCTCGATTTGGCCTCGACCGTGCTGCATGTTCCTTGTTCACTGGTACCTTGTGAACCTAACACCTGCTTCTCTCTGGGTGAGTCTGGGATCAACGCTTCAGGGCAGTCCTGTTGGCGCACAGTACGACTCACGCTACTGCACGCGCGGCCTAGTTTTCCTGTCCGCGCGTCGTCCGCTTCTTGACTTCATAATCTTTCTTCTGCCTACAGTACTTCGCAATATGGCCTAGCTTTCCACAGTTGTAGCATCTTGGCTTGTAGGGCTTTCTGAAAGGGCGGACGGTCTCTGTGATCTCAAGCTCCGCGGGTTCGGGGACTGGTCGGTGATCCGCGGTACCCAACTCCATTGGCACCGGGGCATCCCGAGGGGCTTGACTGTGATACATGCTCTGAGCTGGTTTTGAGGACTCCTTGCTCTGCCATATTGCAGCATCTGCTTTCGTTGCCAGCTCTATGGCTCTATTGAGGGTTGTAGGATCTTGCAGCGATACCCGAGTCCCCAGTTCCGATTTCAGTCCTTTAATGAATCGATGTATGCGGTCTCCTTCATCCATGTTTGGAAGTTCGAGCATCAAGGATGTATACTCCTGGGCATATGCGTAAGCGCTACGGATCTGTCTCACGGCGTCCAGATTGTCACGTGCGGTGACGTCAGGTCGGACGGGTGTGAAGTACGCTATGAGTGCCTCTCTGAACACAAACCAGGTTCTGTATTCCAGCGTAGGATCCCTTGCGACGTCTGACTCATGCTTAAGCCACCAGTTCAGCGTGGAGCCACGCAGATACGCTGCTGCTAAGTGTACGGCGTCGGAAGTTTCCAGAAAAGCAGGTCCGCCTTCGCTTGCGAGGTATATCTGCATGATGTAGCACCAATTGATCGGTGTGGGATACTTTCCATTGAATTCCGAAGGTTTGGGCACTTTGGGTAGCTTTCTTGATTGTTGTTGCATGCTCACAGATGCCGTCTCGTTACGCATCTTTGTCAGCTCTTCTGCTAGCTGCTTCATGTAGTTCTGCATTTGCAACATCTGTTGATTGATTGTTGATGGAGCGAAAGCTACTTCTGACGTCGGAGAGACAGGTCCAACAGTATGCTGTGAAGCCGACGCGGCATGACTCGGATCGTGCTGCGGAACTTCCATGGCGAACTCGGGTCGGTACCTAGCGTAGCAAAGAGACAACTGCTATGACACAATAACCCTGATACTGTTTGCCGCGACCACGTGCAGCGGTTAGCGTGATGGGCTAGGGGAGGATTGGCTGATGCTGGGAAGCGCTTCGGAAATCGGCTTGAGCCGTAAGGCCAAAGGTTCGAGTGATCGTGAAAGGATCGTGGGCTAAGTGTCGAGTCGCTCGGTACCTGGGAAGGAAGGAACTGTTAGAGTACTGCTACCAAGTTTTACTTGATCCTATTGAACTAGGTGTAAAAGGGTATCCAAGTCAATTCGATACTTTACTGCTGACTTGCTTGCTTGCTTCCTCGCTTACTTCTTCCTTTACTTCTTGATGGGTTAGTTCAGAGGTACCACTTATATACCCCTGGCAGCACGGCCCAGAATGATGAGCGGACATAACATGACAATAACAATAACAATAACATAACTGACTGTCATGTTAGTAACATTGACATGACTGACTGCCATGTTAATGACAGTAACATAACAACATAACAATCACATGACGACGACTCAGCATGACTCAATATGACTCAGCAACTTGCGTGTACACCTATACATGTGCTGGGTTTTTACTGCTACTATATATGTATATGCTGAGTCCTATATCATTACAAAGAGTTTGCCAATATTGCCACAATACAGCCTACATGATAGCATGTTGCTTCACTACCATGTGCTAATCACAGCATGATGTGGGCCAGTCTGATCATGCAATTATGTGACTTGTTGCTTGACAGCTGCTGGGTTGCATCTCGTGGTGGTGTGATGTTCAACACAGTATTGGTTCAACTATTTCCACATGATGGCTCAGCAACAAGGACAGAAAGAAGGTCTTCCTTAGGCCAGAGAGGGTGAACTGCTGCTTCAGTCCGTGTATAAGATATGTCTCCGAGCGCTTGTAGATGCAGTACTGCATGAGTCTGCAGTACATCAGGTGTTGCTTGATGCTCGTTGACACGGAGATCAGTTTTAATGAAAAGGGAGTTCACAAAGTTAAGCAGCAAGTGATGGACAGTGAATGCCTTGCCAGTCCTGCATGGCCTATGCGCCATGAAGTCCGTTGGTATGTGTTGTGCTTGCATGTTTGGCCTACATGCTTCAGAGTTCTGTTCTTCTGTGGTTTGTTCTGATTCAGAACACTGGTTTGTGCGGAGGCAGTGCAGCATGATTGGCAGCAAGACTGATGGCAAGGCGTAGGTATGTCCTGCTTTGGAATGTGTATTATCTGTGCAGGCTGTAAACAGTTGCTCTTGCTGTTGAGCAGATCCGATCTTCGGAAGATTCTGGAGGATAAAAAAGCTGAATTGCAGGCTGGCAGTATGTCACATATAGAGTCTAGTGCTAGCAGGAGTCTGAAAGATGCCGAAGAGAGTTAGCCCGAGCAATAGTTTGCAGGACAGTGCCGATCGCTGGGTTACAGACTTATGCTGGAAGCAATGCTGTTCTCAGGACCACTACTGTAATGATGCTGATGCTTTGTGTGAGCACTGGGTCACCCAGTGCAGGCTGCACAGCATGCCAGGCTCTTGAGGCCTTCGTCTGTGTCCTGTAACCTGGTTCAGCACGATGTACCAAGAAGTTGGGGTGAAGTGGGGCAGTCTGCTTTGAAGCTGTCGTGGGATTCTGCTGCAGGCTGGCAGGCACTGTCATAATCAAGTTGTGCAACACAGCCTCATCCCTGTTCAAATCGTCGTTCCTGCGCCGGGCACGCAATTCGTAGTAACCATTTGCTGTGATTCTTGGGTGCTCGCGTCGCTGTAAACAATCTTGAGCGAACCATCACTAGTTTCCTGAAAGCTTCCGTTGCCAAGAGGTTCTCATCGTGCAACATGAGCTCAAGAGCATTCGCACCAAGCTGGAACTTTACAAGACCTATTTGAACAGGAAGATAGAACGCATCCAAGGTGCACAGGCACCCGACAACAGCGAGGACTTGAAGCAGCTGAGAGCAGAATACCTGCAGTGTCTGTGGCTTATCCGCGAGTTGCACAGCAGAGAAAGCAAGCTGAACGCGCAGCTTGGTGAGTTAGGGCCTGGTATTTGGCCCCGTGGACAGCAGCAGGAGCCTCAATTCGGTTGGTGCAGGCATCCCTGATGTTTGGTACATGCTGATCAGAGCCTTGGCAATGGAGACTTAGAAACTCAACAACAGCAAACCAGAGCAGCAGTGAATAACAAAGCCATCTGTGTCTGTCCTGCTAACACGATCGTCAGTTCTGTGGTGAATGCATATGCTTTGGCTGCCTGTTGATCTTGATCAGTCATCAGCATCTGCTCAAGAGGCTAATACCACACCCTGGCGTGGCCCTGCCCATGCTGTATTGGTAACAATTGGCCTTGCTTACGCTTATGCTGCCACTGCAAGTGCTACATGTGGTGCATGCCCTTTCACAGTATCATATCAGCACAGGAAGCTGTTATGTTGGCATGCAGGTTTTTTTTGCAGCAGATCTGCAATGATTGTCTTTTGAGCCAATTGCAAGGCAGGGCATGACACCACGCGACACCATCATGCTGTTTGATGCTCTGCAGGACAAGCTGCTCCAGTGCTGCGTATCTTCAATCACTCAGTTGATGGCGTGGCCTTGGTTGGCATAGCAATGCTGATTGTTATGTATGGATGGGACTGGAGGATAGTGATTGCGGGTAATGGCTGGCGCTCCGCTACCAAGACAGTTACAACCATGATCATGAAGAACAGAGGACGGCGCCACCCTTGGGGTGACTTGTGGGGCTGTGTAGTAGCACTGCTGGTTGCTTGCATCATGCTGGCTGTCATTGTCTGTGAACAATTGTATGGTTTTCATATATGGAACTTCCTTCTGACATGCATTGGTATGGGTCAAGGGCGCACGATGTGGTCATGTTGTGGTGGTTCTGAGCCGCTCAGCGCCAGTCAGCAGCTGACTTGTGTCAACTGCTTAAGTTGACTGCTTGGGTGAAGTGGATTGTGCTTCTTGACGAGGGCTAAGTATCATTTTGTCGTTGTTTAGAAGAAAGTGTGTCTGGGCTTGGCTCACGCAACAATGGTGAAACACCATGGAATGACAATTTATCTGAACGTATGTGGGTACACGAAATCTATGGTGTATGTACTGGCATCGAGAGCAAAAGGATCCTAAGTTCTTCAAACAATTGCAGGCAGCTCACAAGTCAAATAGGCAATTGATGATCTTTTAGCTAGTGTGCTTTTGTGGCAAGACCTTGGCATTGTGGCCTTGGGGGAGGGGAATCACTAGTAAAAGGTGTTTGTGCATTGTCTCTTGCAAGGAGGTTTGTAGTGGCACTGTTGTACACATACTAACACCAATGGTTGCAAGCTTATGTAAGCATGCCTTGCTCCCTGATATGCACTGCTGGCAGCCATGGTACCATGTCCTGTCACTGGTGAGAAAGTGTGTTGTGTGTGATGCATTACTCGTCGATCATGAGCAATATGAACTCGTGAATTATTCTGCTGTATAAGATATACATGCATAAGGTGTATCTAGAACCAAACATCACTTTGCCGTTTATGTCAGCTCTCTGGTAGTGCATGCACAGAGGCTGTAGAATAGGATACCAGTACCTTGATTGAGAGTCTGACTGGCAGTTTTGCAGTTTTGCCATGATGCAACCAACCTGGTCACAGGTTACTTCACTACCAACTTCAAAGCACGTTTTAAATTGGGCTAGTCAAGTCGTGTGATGTGAGCTGTTGCTTCACAGCTGCGAGGTTAGGCCTCCTAATAATGCAGTGATACCTTATTAATTCAGCTATTATCAGTCAATGGCTCAGCAACAAGGTGGTATTGTCAGGGTATGGCTGGCTGTGCCAGCCCATGGTACAATGGACCACTGATGCCCGTTCAACATAGGCTATCATCGTCTCAGCGACATCACTGCTGTTGTCGTAGTATGAATGAAACATCAACCTCGTCAAATGCAAAATCATCATTTGGCCAGAGGGGTGTAACTGCTGCCGTAGTCTGTGTATGATCTATGTGTCTTTTCACGTCCATATTGCATGAATCTGCAATACATCATGATATGGCCGTCGGATGAAGCAACGCTTGCTTCATGCTCGGTGCGAGGCTGTTTGTGATGAAAAGGGAGGTCGCTATGTTGAGCAGCAAGTGTGGACTGTGAGTGCCTCGTCAGTCCTGCATGGTTGCACCATGAGGTCTGTTGGTATGGCTTGTACAAGCCATATACGCGGATGTGCTTGTATTCCATAGCCGCTATGTCTAGTAGACGGTCTGCCTACATGCTATTATGTAGAGTCTGCTCACGTGCTTCAGGGTTCTATTCTTTTGTAACTTTTCGTTATCCTATCCATAGCCCAAAGATATGTTGTCGGCCCCAATGCAAGTCTGCTTGCTGATAGACTGCTGGTGAAGCACGTAGGAATGCCATGCATGGTATGCAGATAGTCTATGCAGGCTGCATGTACTGGCTAGCGTTAATCATTATGTGTAGAACGGGCATTGCCAAGCACGATGATGCTGGAATTGGCGGTATTGTTGGGCTGATGCCTAGGTAGAAGTGTGGAACAATGTAAAAGAGTTTGGCTCATGCAGCAATGTAATTGCAATGCCGACTGACATATAAGCAAGTGCTTTTTCTAGCAGTGTTGCCAATCAGTGGTGCTCTGTCACAGAGCACGGTGCTAGATTAGCACTGGGCCCGTACTGCACACTGTGCACATGGCATGCCTGGCTCTCAAGGCCTTCAGGTGTCGACGAACAAACGACGTTGATGTCAATTGAGTCGTGTACTTAGTCCAGCACAATAACACTATGTGGTCGGACAGTCTGCTTTCAAGCTTTTGTGGGGATCTGCTGCAGGCATGCATGCACTGTAACAACTGTTAGAATGTAAGCCTCTGAGGATGACATCCTGTCACCATCGTAGTTTCTGTGCCTTTCACGAAATAATATTTTGCAAAGAGATGTGGTTCTTGGATGATCGCGTCGCTGTGATCAAACTTGCGCAGACCCTCACTAGGTCCTCGAGGGCTCCCGTTGCTAAGGGGTGTTCATCATGCAACATGAGCTCAAGAGCATTCGCACCAAGCTGGAACTTTATAAGGAGTATCTGAATAGAAAGATAATTAGCATTCATGGTGCACAGGCGCCCGGCAACAGCGAGGACCTGAAGCAGCTGAGAGCAGAACGGCTGCAGTGTCTGTGGCTTATCAACGAGTTGCAAAGCAGAGAAAGCAAGCTCAGAGCGCAGCTCGGTGAGTACGAAAGTTGGCATAGTGGACAGCAGCAGGAGCCTCACTTCGGTTAGTGCAGGCAGCCCGGATGTCAGCACATAATCACAAGAGCCTTGGATACTTGACTCGAGTATCGGATGCAGCAACTCACCAACTAAACAGCAGCAGGCAAGAACAGCGGGCAGGAGTACAGCCTCTGTGTGAGACCTTGCAGATACTGTCAGTCATACAGTGAACACTCTGGGTGCCATTCAATCCTCATCAGCTATCATCATCTGCATTAGAAGGCTTCCATCACACCTTGGTGTGCCCTGACGCATGACAACTTAGTAGCAATGGCCTTGCTTATGCTCATGCTGCCTCATACGTGCTACATGTTTTGCATGCTTTTTCATAACAGCACAGTAAGTGTTGCTACTGTGGGCATGCAAGATGGTTTGCAGGAGCCCATAGTGATCTGCTGAACCAAGGCAGGGCACAACACACTCGTGCTGTTCCGTACTATGCAGAACGACGTCCTCCACTGCCAGATTTCATCAGCTATCTGATCTACGCTGACCGGCTCGTGCTAGCTGTTGCACTGGTGATGGCTAACTATGGGTGGGACGTCAAAAAACTATGGTTACTGGTTGCTGGCTGGTCCAGCCTTGCGCACTCAATTGCAGTCTGCATTTTGGAAAGCGAAACACGGCGGCGCCACCCTTGATATACCATGAGTGTCTATGCATTAGTGGTTGTGTTTGCTTGTATGCTTGCAGTGTTTTGAGAATCACATGTTGTTTCTGCTTGGAACCTTCTTCTGACATGCATGCATATGCATGCTCAAGGGCACAAAATGTCATGAAGATGTGCACACCACGTGGTGCTGCTTAGCTTGCTTATGCCAACTGCTAGGCCAGATGCATGGTGCTTGTCTAACTAGGGTTAAATATCGTTGTTTCATATATGTTATATGAAAGGGTATGTTTATCTTGGCTCATGCAACAACTCAAAATACAATGGGTCAACATTGTTTATGAACATGTGTGGGTAGACATCGATATCCTATTGCTAACAGTGTACATCATGTAAGCCACATACACACAGTGGATGTGTTGTACCAAAAACAATCTGATGCTTACAACAAATGCAGTCAGCTCTCAAGTAGGATCAAGGTTTGATGCATCATGGAGTACCAGGTAGTAAAGACGTTGAATCTGACCTTGAGCGGCTTTGTAAGGGGGGCTCTACTAGTAATGGGTGCCGTGCATTGTCTCTTGCAGAGAGTTTCCTCCTGTAAGTTTTGAATTTGTCGTAGTCCAGCCAATGACAATAGGTGCATGCTTTTGCTGTGCAGGCCCTGCTTCTTGTGTTGCATGCATCAACATGTGCTGCATCATGATGTTCCCCACTAGAATTTCAGTACACAAGTATTACATGTGGCAGGGTTAGCCCCAGGTGCAACCGACCACAAAAGTGTTTGGCTATCATCATCTCAGCGAAATCATCATTATGACATCACCGTTGTCATCAGAAACATGATTATTATCTGGCCAAAGAGGGTGCAGTACCTGCTGCTTCAGGCTGTGTATGATCTATTTGTGTTCACAACTCAGTACTGCATGAGTCTGCAGTACAGGGCGCTAAGTTGTGTTATGAATGGAACCTCAGTGACAGGCTGTTTGTGATAGGGAAGGGGAATTATTATGTCAAGCAGCAACTATTGGACAGTCAACGCCATGCCGGACCTATGTGGTTGCGCCATAAAGTCTGTTCAACATCACCAAGTTGGTATGAGTTGATACTACTGACTCGGAGTCGTGTTTGTATGGTTTCCCTACGTGCTACAGGGGTCTATTCTTCTTGATATGTTTTCAGTCTTATGTCTACACAATCCAGCGGAATCAGGTCAGTGTAGCATGGATTTGCTTGCTGAGAGATTGCTGGCGACGCATGTAGTTATCCCTGCTCTTCAGTGTACAGCATCTATGCCGGCTGTAAGCAGTGTGAAAGCCTTTGAAGATCTCGGAGATCTGTCTCGTGCGGCATTGTGAATGCGACGCTAACCATGTGTTCTGTTAGTGTGTTCCGTACCCCGCATGTTGTGCCCAGAAGCTTTAGGGTCAATTTGTTTGTACTACTAGTAGTTTGCATACTTTACTAAAGTATATAGTATCCATGGAGTCTGCCAGCTTTTTGATGCAGACTTTACACTGACGGTCAGTGGCGGCTTGCTGGCAGACCGCTGGCAGAGTATGTGATTATGTCCTGCTTTGCAGATGCTGCTGCTGCTTTCTGGAAAACATGATCTAAGCAGGTCGTAAGCAGTGGCTGATGCTGTTGTGTAGAATGGAAAGGGATATGTTTTTGAGATGATGCTGAAGCCTGCAGTATGTCGAAAGCTGGCGGTATGTCAGTCTGATGATCAGGAGTCTGAAAGATGTTGATGAAAGTTGGCTCAAGCAGCAAGGTGGACTCCACATTGCAGTGCAGTGCTGAACCGCTTGCTCACAGAATCAAACAATGCTGTTCTCAACATCGGATGCTTTGTGGAAGGAGATCTAGCTCGTGCAGCATAGCAAATGCAATGCTGGCTGAACATGACAGGCAACAGCTGCTCCTAAGGGGCTGCCACCCGAAGATGAAGCTGGGACATGAAGCTGTTGCTGAATCTTCTGCAACTTATCCTGACTTGCTTTTATCAGCACTGGGAGCTGGCTCTCTCAGAGAGCCTGTGGACATTCCATTGCATACTATAGTATCCCTCAGGGAGTGAAACGCCCAAGAGCCGTATAGCCGGGGCGGGCTTACTTGTTTCTTTGTTGAACAAAGTTTGTTTGGGGGCTGCAGAACATGCCTGGCTCTTGAGGCTTTCATTGGAAGACTGATACTCGTAACCTTGTTCAGCACGGATGCACTACAAGTTGGGCAGTCGGCTTTCAAGCTGTCGTGGGGTTCTGCTGCCGGCACTGTCATGATCAAGCTTGCAAAATACAGCCTCATCCTGTTACACCGTCGTTTTCCGGTTACACTTAGTAAGCATTCGTTGTTCTTTGTGCTCGAGTCGCTGTATGTATCTTTGGTAGACCCTCCTAGGCTGGTTTCCTGCAATTTGGGGCCCCCGTTCCTAAGCGGTGGTCATCATGCAACATGAGCTCAAAAGCATTCGCACCAAGCTGGAGCTTTATAAGGATTATTTGAACAGGAAAATGACTCGCATTCTAGGTGCACAGGCGCCCGACAACAGTGAGGACTTGAAGCTGGTGCGAGCAGAGTTCTGGCAGTGTGTGCAGCTTATCAACGAGTTGCACAACAGAGAAATCAGGCTGTCCGACCAGCCTGGTGAGTAGGAAAAGGGGTTGGGCCCGTGGACACCAGTAGCAGCCTCAGTCCGATTTGTGCAGGCCCTGATGTAGCACATGTTGATTAGAGCCTTGGATACTCGAAGCAGCAGCTCACCAACAGCAGTAGACAAGAACGGCAGGCAGGAATACAGTCTTGTGTGTGTGATTCTGCCAATGCTTCTGTCAGACGCGTTGTGAACCTGTTGGGCGCTATTAAATCTTCATCAGCCATCAGCATCTGCAACCTGGTATGGCCCTGACCATTCTGTATTGGTGGCAATTAGCTAATGCCTTGCTTATGCTCATGCTGCCACACAAGTCCTACATTGTCGACACATATGCTGCATGCCTTTCCACATTTCCCCACCAGCACAGCAAATCGCGATGTTGGCATGCAAGATGTTGTTGCAGGGACCATGGTCATCTGCTGAGGGCCACCAAGCAGGGCACAATACCATCATGTTGTTTGATGCTCTGCAGGACCACAAGCTAAATTGCCACGCTTCATCATCTATATGTTCAACAGTTTGTTCTTGCTAGGCGTCGCAACACTGATGGGGTGGGACTTGAAACCATGGTTTTTAGGTTGTGGCGTGTGCAACCATGGCTGGACCATTAAAGCAGCCTGTATCAAGAACTGTGAATCACGGCGCCACCCTTGGTATACCATGAGTGCTTGTGCATCAGTGGTGCTCTCCGCCTGTTTACTATTGGCTGGCAGTGTGTGGTGAACGACTTGTTTTTTGCAACATGCAGCCTCCTCATGGCATGCATGCAGTTGCATGGCTCAAGGGCACATGTTGTGATAGAGATGTGTGTGAAAGTGTGTATGTCACTGCTTAGGTCAGATGCATGGTGCTTTACTGAACTAGGGGTAGACATTGTTCTTTGTTATTTTTCAACAGAGGGTATGCTAATCAACAAACATAAAATCATTGGCAACGAATTTGCGTTGCATATGAATGTGTGTGTGGGTAGACATCCTACATATTTGTTGTATAGAAGAGGTTTGGCGCTTTCAATTGTTGCAATCAGCCCTCAAGTAAGACTAAGCTTAAATGCACCACAGAGAACCTTGTAGCAGAGATGTTGAATTTGAACTTGGGCCTTGTAAGGGGGTCTACCAGTAGGTGCCATGCGTAGTTTCTTGCGAGGAGGTATGTAGTGGATCGTCTTACATCAAACAATAACAGCAGGTGCATGCTCCTCTTGTGCATACCCTGTTGTTTGTGATGCAGCCATCAAACCGTGTTTCAAGTCCCCTACCTGGAGTAAAAGTGTATTGTGTGTGATGCAGCACTTGTTGGGATCATGAGGCACATGCACTCATGCGTCTGTATGCTGTGCAACATATGCATAGAATAGGTATGTCCAGATCTAGGTTTGCTTCGCCGTGTATGCCAGCCTTTCTGGCAGGGCATGCCACTGATGCTATAGAGTATAACACCAGTACTTTGCTGAAGTGTTTGCCAATTTGAAATATTGCCATAATACGGCCCATTTGATAGCATGTTGCTTCACTACTATGTGCTGATCATGTCATGAAGTGCTGATCATGTCATGAAGTGCAATCCATGGACCATTCTGATCTTGCAAGCATGTGAGATGTTCACAGCTGCTGGGTGGCATCTCGTGGTGATGTGATGTTCAGCATAGTATCAATTCAACTATTTCCACACGATGGCTCAGCAACAAGGTGGTGTCATTCAGATTTATGCCTGGCTGGGCCAGTCCAGGGTGCAACCTATGATGCTGGAACGGCGGCCGTTGGCCATCATTATCTCAGCAACATCATCAGCATAATATGAAACATCAATCTAGGAAAAATGATCTTCATCAGACTGCAGAGGGTGAATGCTACTTCATTCTGTGTATGATATATGTGTCTTGTCGATGCAGTGCTGCATGAATCTCCGGTACATCAGGTGTTGCTTGATGCTCTTTGACACGCTGTTTGTGATGGAAAGGGAGATGAAGAGTTAAGCACCAAGTGATGGACAGTGGTTGCTAGACCTGCATGACCTATGTGCCATGAAGCCTTGTTGGTATGTGTTGTGCCTGTGTGTTTGGTCATGCTTCAGGGTTCTAATCTTCTGTGGTTGTTTTGACACATAACACTGGTTTGTACTGAGTCAGTGCAGCATGATTGGCCCCCTTGAGAGGCGGCCTTGCTGACCAACTGATAGTGCAACGTAGGTATGTCCTGCTTTTGGATGTGTAGTATATGTGCAGGCTGTAAAAGGTTGCTCCTGCTGTTGAGTAGATCAAAGGTTTTTTTAGGGTAATGACGCTGGACTCCAGGCTGGCAGTATGTCTGTTGCTAGCAGAAGTCTGAAAAACCTCTGGATTTTTTGCACGCCCTTTCGCTTGTACGGTTGGTAGGTACAATATTGAAGAGAGTTAGCCCAACTTGGGCTAACTCTTGCTTGAAGCAATAACTTGCAGGGCAGTGCCGATCGCTGATTGACAGACTTATGCTAGAAGCAATGCTGATCTCAGATCACTACCGTAGCGGTAGAGATGCTGATGCTTTGTGTGAGCAATGGGTCACCCAGTGCAGGCTGCACAGCATGCCTGGCTCTTGAGGCCTTCATCTGTGTCCTGTGACCTTGTTCAGCATGTACCAAGCAGT
>LWCB01011953.1:0-10108 GCA_001630525.1 Coelastrella sp. M60
TCATACTGCAGGACCTGAGTACTATGTGACACGTAGATTGCTGCTTCGCATCTGTGCTGTTGTGCATCTCCAAGAGAAGCCCCTATTGTTTGCGACAGGCCCAGGCTCTCCAGGGCCAACTCGCTGCCTGGTGTCCAAGGGGCTGTTATGTGGAAAGTTAACCGCTTCAGCTTAGTACAAGCGGCAATGCTGCTCAGTGCATCAGCAGGCATCTCCACTTTGTGCAAGTGCAAGGTGGTGAGGTCTCTGAGGCAAGTTACCGTGGAGAATCCCTGCAAGCAAGCGGTCACAGATTCAGACAGCACAACAGCCTTTGCTGCAACATTGCGCTATGGTAGCCAACTTGGGGCACGCCTCCGAGCCTCGCTGAGCTCAATTTCCGCAACAAAATCAGTCACCATTTATGTACTGACCTCGCTGCCACTGGCATGCCATGTGCAGTGCTGCTACAGCCAATCTGCTACTGTAGCCACATGACACCATTCCTATTTAGGAATGGCTACTAGCTAGTACAGAATGTGTACGTCTATGTTGGATGACTGCCAGTACAAAGACTTCATGCGTGAACGTCTGCATATGCATGATTCAACTGCTAGAGCACAAAAGGTCGTATGAACACGACTTGGTCGAATGTGTCGCAGATAAAGCAGGCTCGTACACTGCTTAGCATTTTTGGAAGGCTCTTCACACCGGTCTGACCTCTGTTTGACTGAGCCAGTTGTGACCCACACAAGTGTAATTAATGCTCAAGAAGCATACCTGCCAGTCCCCGAGGCTCCTTGCATAGCGACCGATGGTGGTCTCTGTGATGTCAAGGCATTGCAGTGCTGGGCAACAAGCAAACATCCTTGTAAAGCTGCCTGGGGTCACGAAGACGCATGTATCTGAACAGAAAGTTTTTAGGCTTTTGTGACCGGCATTGTCCTTGAACATGTAGTCTATGGCACGGGGTGCAAGAGTGCAACTATGAATGCGCAGCGAAGCCAGTCCACTGCTAGCTGTTAATGCTGAATACACTTCAGGACCTGTAGCCTGCTCTGTGAAGCTGTAAGACAAGTCCAATGACTTGAGTTTGTCCAGAAGTTCAAGAGCTGCCATGAGCTGCTGCACGGCTATCACGGATTGGAATGAAGTCCCAGCAAGGTCTATACATGTCAACTCAGTCAAGCTGGTCAGCAAGACAGGATCCATTTGGGAACAATGCAAGCACCTCAGCTCCTTCAACTGCTGGAGTTGTTGCAACCCTGGCATTGTCCTAGCTGTCACTGCTGGTACGCCGGTTACTTGAAGAGATGTCAGGTTGGAGGGCAGCAGAGTAAGATCAAGACCCTTCAGGTCCCAGATGCCAAGCTTCAATGCCTTGAGATGCTGTAAGCTGCTAAGCGATGCACTAACTGGATCGTTGAGCTGCGTGTTTGAGGAAAACCTCCCGCTGTAGTGCAGGGCCAGGGATGTCAATTGAGTTAGCTGGGGCAATGCGGCTGAAAGCTGGGGTGGCAGACATCTAACACAGTCATTCTGTGTTTGTGTCACCTCCTCAATCCCCAGCAGACCATCATCTGCTGCTGCCGCTCCCTGGGCCTGTACTGCAGCATCTGTTGCTTCTGCGTAAGTTGCCAGCAACGCCCGAGTGCTTGGTATGTCGTCAACGTCTGAGCTCTGTCTTGCTCGTCCTGAGGAGCATTCTGGTTCATGGTGTTCAACATCAAGCAGCCACATGTGCTGCAAACTGCTGCAGCTGCCAAGGCCAGAGAGATTCAGATGGGTCCTGTCAAGATTGAGCGATTTCAGAGCTGTTAGAGCTGAGATTGAAGTTTGATGAGGCGCTTGCGGTGCAGTTGTGATAGATTTTGGTGTTGTGCATACAGAGCTTGTCGTGGCAGCTGCAGGCGCCAAGTCTGCTGCAAACGTTGCTCTGCTGTCTGCATCCGTCATGACTTCCAGATTGCACCGAGACAGCCGCAAGGACTGTAGGCGTCGAAGCATGTCCGCAGGCAGTTGCAGGACAGCTCCTGTGGGCCCTTCACTTGTGTTCCTTGCAAATAGCTTCGAAATCCTGCTAGCATACTGATTGTTCCTTAGCCAAATTGACAGGCTACTCAGCCTTCTGCTGTCGGCTTGGCAGTACAGCCTGCCACTGGTTGCTAGGTTGGCTGCTTCGCGCCAAAGCTTGCACACAAGTGAGCAGGTACACAGCCTGTCACTTCTCTTCACACAATAAAGCACTGCGGCGAGCATATCAAGTGGAAGGTCCATAACACTGCTGGCTTGAGGCACCTGCATGGAACACCAATATATTCAGAGGTATGACATGGAGGTTTGAAGAGATCGGCTGCATGAAGCTGCTGACTACAGCACAGCAAAGCAGATGCCTGCTCCCAGCTGACTGCAGGATTATGCCTCACAGTGTCAGCTGGATGTGTCATTGCAGAAAAATTGCTATCCTGGAATGCAGGAGGAGGTCGTGACATGCAGCTATCTGATCAAACATGTTTTGGTTGTGCTACAAGGTTGAGGCGATGTTGAAAATATGCTATGTTTGCTCCTGCTGTAAAACAGGTGATTCTTCATGTCAAAAATGCCGAGTACAAGATCACCATCAGCACGAACAGAGAGGCAGTACAACTTGTGGCTATCTTTGGGGACATGCTGGTGCAGGTCAGTTGACAGGTCATGCATATGCCCAAGACCAGCAGGGTTTTCTGCATGCACAAAGGACAGGCTTCTATTGTTTGATAGCTGGCAAGCAAAATGTTACTTGGATACCACCTTTGCCTTTGCAAATCTTGCTTGCACAGGCTGTCTGCAGCATCCTGCAGTGTTGGTTGCCTGTACATTCAGTGCATGATGCTTCTAGCTGAAGTGCCATGGCCGGCACAGTGCAATGAATCTCCACCTGGTACGCGGCCTTCGAGCGCATGCACTTTGCAAAAATGCCCTCAGGGGCACCGCTCCATGGGTACAGGGTGCTGAGGGCTGTGGTACCTGCTGACCCCCTGGCTTCAGCTGTGTTGCCCGTACTGCTGATTGTAGGCCAACCCTGCATATGCTGAGGCACTGAGTCGCTCTCAGTCTGCAAATGTGATGAGCTTCCAGTACAGCAGTGGAGAAGATGTCAGTATCCTTGTGTCAAAGAATGGTGGCAGGTACAGGCTGCAATCAGACTGCTTTCAGGCGATATGGCTGGTCATGCAGGTGAGTTGAAGCTGCTGCTGGTTGGCAGTGGCCATAGCGATGCTTCAGTTTGTATGACTGAGCATCTGCCAGGGGGTATGAGCTGTATTGCTGGAGGATGATGTCATGCCTTGAACTGATACCCCAAGATCATACTAGCCGCTAGTGCAGCGCCTGGCAATTGCTCCTGCATGCTGGATAGTCTTTCCGTAAAGGACATGGCATCTGTCTCGTATGGTACCTATACAGTACAGGTCTTGTGTTCCAAACAAGGGCACAAATATTTATCCTATACTTCATGCGCATGTGCTTTGCAACATGCAGAGAAGGATGCAAACAGTGCCTCAGGTGTCATGCTGCAGTATTTCAGTGTCATCAACACCTGTGGTTTCCTATGCCGATGTTTCTATGTCATGCCTCACGCCTGCAGGAGCTGGTGAAGCGGCTGACTGCACACTTTGCCGCCATAGACAGCAAGCCTGCTGCTGTCAGGCAACTGACTGATGCTGCTAATTCTGCTGCTGGGCCATTCCTTGTCACGTTTGATGACTCACTACCACTACAGGTGGGTGTGACAGTACTGCTTTACTGCTAAGACTCTTAATAAGTGCTGTTGGTAACCTCAGAATACTGAATGATTGCGCTGCGGCACAGAACGTGTAAAAGCCTTGTGCAGAGTGCATGAGGTTCCCTTGTCAACTCTCATGTATACGGCAGCACAAGCAATTCAGAAAGCAGAGGATCTGGACCACAGCTCAGTGGACTACATGTCTGCAGCCAACAGGGATGGTTTGTCCCAGCTGATGCTGGCCGGCAACTTTTCTGAGCTTGTTTCTCCCCCTATCTTGCAGGATGTGTTTGAGCTGATTAACCGACACTTTGAAGTGCGGCAGTCTTTGGCAGCAGCAGTACAGGAGCTTGAACAAAGGGAGGTGCAGTTCAGAAGTGTGCAGAAGAGGCTGCTGGTCAAATACCAGGTGGGTGCATGGGTGGGGAGCATCATACCTGTGGCATGTACTGCAGCTGCTGCAGCTGCTGCAGCTGCTGCAGCTGCTGCAGCTGCTGCTGCTGCTGCTGTTGCTGGTGATGTGTTCCAAGCAATCTGGTCACTCCAGGCCAGGTTACTCAGGGTCAGAGGTTGTTGCATGTTGACGCATGGAGGCACAGGTGTTTCGAGTAGTCATGACCAGACCCCAGTCCCTTGATTCACTGCTGCAACGCCGCTGACATAGAACTGCTTGGCGGAGTTGCTGTGGTTAGACGTGGGTGTAGATGAGAGTGCATGACAGGTGATGTGATGCAGAGTATGAACGTATCTCCCCCTGACACTCCTATGCTGGTGCAGGATAAGAATGCTGCACCACTGAATGAGCTGGATGTGCTCATGGAGGAGACATATGAACAGATCGTGAGTCTGGCAGACAAGGTGCGCCACTGTGATCTATCATACTCCACCAGCAGCTTCTGGCTGACATGCTATGCTGCACTCTCTGGTGAAGTCAAAGAGTGTGTGCCATCTAACTGCATCCAGTTTGCTGCACAAGCCAAATTATCCTTTCTTTCCAAAAAGCAGCAAGGTGAACCTGTACCCTATGTCCCTCCTTATCAACACCAAGACAAGGTCATAACACGCATGAGTTTGCTGCAGTATCAGTTGATAAATTATACCGTTGTCAAATGATGCAATAATGGTGGTTGTGTAGATTGAGAGCCTGCAAGGCCAGCTGGTCACGGCTGCACAAGCTTTGGGAGCAGGAGTGCAGCTGTTGCTGCTGCTAACAAAGTGAGTGCAGGTGTCAGGCCCACATCTGCAATCCACCCACAGGCGATAAGCCTAGCCAACGAGGCTCGCGCAGTATATCGTATACTGACCAACTTTCAGCTTTCAGCAATCTATTGCTTGCCAAATGTCTCAAAGTACCGCAATGTCAATATGACGCGATACACTCAGTTGAGCAGCAGCTTATCAGGGTCCAAGGGAGAGACATCATCACAATCATGACTGCCCACTATCTGTGAATCACACACGATGCATGCCTGTTGCTTGCAGGTACAAATTTGGCCTGTCAACGTCTGAGTATGACATCCTGAGCAACAGCTTGAGCCCAGTGGTGCAGGATGGTGCTGAGGTAGGAGGTCACAATGTAAAAAGAAGGGTGATTTGTATACAATCCCCCTGCTGCAGTATACTGCATCAGCAACAGCAACATGATCCCAGTCTGTGTTACATGCAGCTGAGCGCTTGCTGCTCTGAGCACAATGCTGCTTTGAGCCTGGACAAGTGTTGCGGCTGAAGAATTATAGCTGCCCTCCAGATAAGAGCTTTCCTTGTGCAGAAGTTTATGACTGGGTCATTGCTTGAAGCCGAGGGTGTACCTGACAACAGCCATGGCAGAGACTTGATCGCTGTCAGTGCCTTTGTGTATAGCTTTCATGCTTGCTGTCTTGTTTGCTGTGTGCTGAGAATTGAATTGTCTGTGTGACCCACTGCGACATTTAGGTGAGCTGGGAGGAGATGACTGAAGCTGCCATGACCAACCTTCTGCGAACATACCTGGCAAAAACAGCAAAGGATGCTGCAGCAGCCGTTCCACCTTTGAGCCGAGCTCAGGACACAGCCAGGCTGAACAAAGACATATCGCTTGTGCTGGAGCGTCTGTCGCGAGGAATGAGGCTGTTCGACACCCCTGATGCTGCAGCACTCAGTGACCAAGGAGTGTAGCGTGTCACAGAGCGAGGTGTACATAACTATCTGCTAGCAGTAGACTGCACCATGCTGGTGTGTTGTCCACAGCAACTTTCTGGTGCAAGCTCAGCACAGCCTACACTGTTTTGGCAAACAGGCTGCCAAGTGGCGGCCCTGCTGATGTATCAATAGTTGGATGCCACCGCAACCAGCTGCAATCTGCCTCTCCGAAGTTGCAAAGTGTGAAGTTTCATATGCCTGACAGTTGTGGGTGGCCGCTGCTGGTGGTTCTGATTGCTGCTGCCAGACAGCTGGGCAGGGATGACCAAGGATGCCAGGCAGTGCAGTGGCTTTGATAATATATTGGACTCCAAGCGTTAATACCTGATCTACTTGCACTGGTCCCTGAACACAGACTGTGGGATGCAATCTGGTTCCCGCATGCACAGGAGACGGTTATATTCAAGGCTTGATGACAGCCAACGCACTGTCCTGCTTGCTGGAACGCAAAGACGGCGCTGGCACGCAACCAGCGTACCTGCACAATATAAACGAAAGATGAATCAAGGGGGCCGCAGTGAAGGAGAATGTGGTCCTGCCGCTGCGCTGGTACTGCACGCGCGGTTTTTACAAAAGCTCAAGCAGCTGAAGCTTAGTCAAGACGCTTACGCGCGGCCTGCGACGCTCCTTTTGCTACTGACGAGCTCCTGTAGTTGCATTCAAGCACCAGGCCGCCGTGATCAGACATCTCTTGCGTTGTTCTTGGGCGCTCTGACTTCAGCCTATCCACAGCTGCTCTCTGACCTGAAAGAAGCACAGTTTAGATAGCAGAGATATGCCGAAAAATAAGGGAAAAGGAGGTGAACATCGACGCAGCCCGCAGTAAATCATGTTTGTCCTTTGGTGATGCTCAGGAAGCTCTCTGGGATTGTGCAGGAAAGAATAGGCGTCGTGGAAAGAACGAAAATGAAGAGAAGCGCGAACTGATCTTCAAGGTAGGCCTCTAGTCACACGTATCAGGTTGGTAATGGTCAGGGCACACCTGCTGCTCGCTTGTCCGTAGCCGTGCTGAACAGATCGGCTGGTTTTCTGTTCACAATTGCAGGAGGATGGGCAGGAGTATGCGCAAGTGCTGCGCATGCTTGGTAATGGGCGCCTTGAAGCACAGTGTATTGATGGCATCAAGCGCCTGTGCCACATTCGTGGCAAGATGCGCAAAAAGGTGTGGGTGAACAACGGTGACATCATACTTATCGGTCTTCGTGACTATCAGGATGCTAAGGGCGATGTTATATTGAAGTACATGGCAGATGAGGCGCGCAGTTTGAAGCAGTATGGGGAGCTTCCTGAAAACATTCGTGTCAATGACACAGACATGAACGAAGAAGGAGAGGATGAAAATGCTGAGTAAGTACCTATTCACAGCATGCAGAGGGCACGTGCCTCTTCATCAGCACTTGGATGTGTTGTCGGTTTGCTTCGGGGTCTGGGAGTGCTCACCTGCTGCTGCTGCTGTTTAGATAAACTGCAGTTCTTTCATGCGTAGACAAGATCATCATGCAGCCATTGTCTTGCCCTCGTTGTATGTTCATGTGCAACTCAGTATGCTGTGATGACGTTTGTGCCAAGATGAAGTCCCCTCTTTACTTCATACTGACCCACTTGCACCGTCCGTGCGCTTCTTGCAGGTTCTTCGACTTCGATGACATCGCAGAGATTTAGACATCCAGCTTGTCTTGTCAGTCAGCCGTTGATGTCAGCTTGGCGTGGTGTTGTGCTGGGCGTCATGCAAAACAAGCAGTTGCACTCACAACAGCTGCAGCAGGTGCAGCACTCACTTTGCCGTCTACAGCAGCCAAGCAGGGTTGTGTCACACCCGTACATATGCACATATCAGCGTGTCGCGCAGCAGCAGGAGTGTATGCAGCATTACCGGCACAGCAAGCAGAAAGTGTCAAGCTTTTGTAAAGAGGGCAGTGCCGAGTGGTTCCATAGTACACAGCAGTTGCTCGAGGGAGGGACCATCAAGCACAGGTGGCTCAGAAAGGCAGCATGTATACAGTCGCTGTGCTGAGCTTATAGCTAATAGTCACCTGTCAACTGTCAGGGCACAATGCAGGCAGCTGATGAGTCTTTCAAGAGCCAGGTGCCAGTTTCAAGTTATCAGGGTACCTTGTACAAGTTTTTGTCATGCTTGAGAGTCTGGGGGATGCTTTGGACAGCAGTCTGGTGCCCGCATGACTGTCACACGCCTACCTGTGGCGTCTAGAGATCCTGTCATACATCAGCCTTACACAATGTTGCAATGCAGTCCCAGTTGGTTACAGTTGGGCAAATGCATAGCGCCAGGGCGTAGCATTCAGGAGGTCAGTGTTCCATCATGATCCATCCCTGTCAGGAATGACCTGGTATTCTGCTGCATAAGCACGATGACCTTGTCAAGCTTAGCTTAGATCATGCCACAACTGTTGTATGCACACCATGTGTTGCATAGTAGATGACCTGTCTGGTTCATTTTCACCTGTTAGTGGTCTTGGTGCAATTGGTAAAGGTGCTTCGTATCAGTGGCAGATGACTCAGAGGAGGGGCACTTGTGATGAGATGTATTTCAAGGGTGCAGCAAACTCAGTGCGTTGACCTCAAAGATCAGGATTCTGCAACATATCGAAAGGCACTCGTAGTATTACCTTCCCTGGCTGTGAGACGCTATCACTATGGCGGCCATAGCTGCATTGAGGGTTTTGGGCACAGAAACGGGGAACAGGACAGCTGGGCCAGCAGTAGAAGCCTTCTAGGGATTAACATTGTAAGTCGTGACTATGATCATACCCGCTCTTGCCATGAGGCACATGGCATTCTATGACCCGGCCAGTGGCTGGCTTGCGCGGAGCTCCAAGTGAAGTATGTAGACTGTGAAATGTGGATGCCCAGCACACTGTGGAAGTAGTAGCAGCGACACCCACTCCGGCCACGAGGCCCTTGGGAATGATACAAACAGCAGGCTGAGCCAGCCATACCATAAGACAAAACCACCCTCTGGGTAAGCCTTCTAGGCCGAAGGAACTCAGTGGGGGTTATCCATGTAAGACATTCCACAGTATGCAAGGGATTGAACAACACCTGGACAGACCACCATCACAACTTGGTGAAGCAGCGACGTTAAGCATGCATGTACACAAGAGGCAGCGGGTGTATCATTGGGCCCCATCGTCCTGCACAAGCTTGGTAACACAACATGATGTCCATCAACTGACTGTCAAGCTGAGGTGGTGAATATGAGCAAAACCTGCCAGTGGTATGCTTGCTGCAACAACTAGAAGGGACCTGCAAAGCGCACCATAGGAAACAATTGACATGTTGAAACACTGTCGAGGAGGCAGACAAGCCATGGAGTAAATGGAGATGCACAGCACCAGAAACCAAGCATGAGCAACCCATGACTGTAGTAGTGACATCCACTCCGGCCACGAGGCCCTTGGGATAAATACAATCAGCTGGCTGAGCCAGCCATACCACAATACAAAACCACCCTCTGGGTAAGCCTTCTAGGCAGAAGGAACTCAGTAGGGGGCATGCATATAAGACATTCCACTGACCAAACACCTGAGACAACACCTAGTCAGACCACCATCACAACTTGATGAAGCAGCGACTTGAACCATGCATGTAACCAAGCAGCAGCGGGTGCTACATTGGGCCCCATCGTCCTGCCTGATCTTGGTAAAACAACATGATGCAGATCAACCGAACATGAAGATGGAGGTGGTGGGTATGAGCAAAACCTGGTATGCATGCTGCAACTCTGACTGGTTGACTGAGCACTACCTCCGGGACGAAAACCATCCTGACCTTGCTCCTTGGCATACTTAAGCTCCTAATGATACGTACATGCCTTGGGGACTTCCAAATTGACCTCTGTTCATGCCAGAAAGACACCAGACCTGGAACACCAGAAAGACACCACTGCAGAAAGACATAGATCATCTATGTCTATAATATAGATATAGATATAGGTATAGATATAGATATAGGTGTGGTGTCTCTCTACATCAAGTGGTATCATCATGCCAGAAAGACACCACACCTGGAACACCACACATTGCAGGCAGCAGAGTGGTACTGTGAACCTTTCACGACCGTAGTACGAGTGCACAGACAGAGCAGTGCTAGGTTGAGGGTTTAGATATGACCCTAGCCCAAAGTCGGTTTGGCAACCATTGCAACGACTGCGCACTGTAATATGAACAG
>LWCB01011957.1:0-10416 GCA_001630525.1 Coelastrella sp. M60
CACCACCCTGATGTGACTGCTGGACTGTTCTTTGGACACCACTGGTGATAGACAGCGGGATGATAGACGACAACTATAAGAGTCACAGGCATCAAGAAACTGGCCTAAAACCTGTAGATGCATAACAACGACAGCTACTCAATACAGCGGCAGCAGCAGCAATGGTGCGTCCAGCAACCCCTGTTTTTGCCGCCAGGTACTACAGGTGACAGGCCAGCAGCAGCAGTGTCACCTGCAGAGGCAGTTGGAACGAGAGGCGTTGGCAGCAGTGGTGTAGGCCCACAACTATGTCCAGACAACAAAACTGAAGATACTGATGGTGGACTGCCATGCAGCAGCCTCAGGGACAAGGTGTGCAGCAGTTGTTCTGGACCAGAACGAATGATTGAGTTTGGTGTGAGAGATAATGCTGGTACCTGGGTGGGTTTCTCCATAGATGATGAGTCAGCAGTAGATCCTGACTTGGCAGCTGCAATAGCAGCATCACTGCAAGACCAGCAGATGTTGATGAGTGCTGATGAAGCAGCAGGACAGGTGGAGGCTCAGTCTGCTGGTGAGCAGCATCAGCAGCAGTTTGGAACCACACTTCCCTTGTCACTTGACCAGGAGGAGGAGATGTTGAGGAAAGCCATTGAGTTATCTTTGGCAGAAGCGGAGCAGCAGGAGAGCATACAGCAGCAGGAACTTCTGCCAGAACAACAGCAGCAGCAACAGCAGCAGCGGGCTGATGCTGGCTGAGCAAAGACAACAGCACAGAGGGTAACACAGTCTGGTGTCCACTTGCCTCAAGCAGTAACGTGTTACACTTGTCTGTATGCATGTATTAAGCTCCTTGCATATCAGATATGGAACAGACCATCATGCATGACACTCTCTTGACACTGCCGCACGACGAGCCATCTACGATGTGAAAGAATCTTGCTTCTTGCATGCATTGCTGTGCGGTGTTAGTACAGCCCTCAAGTTTTGCCCTTGCGCTGTGTACAACATAACAGGAGCATGAGCTCTCTCTAAACTGACAGTGGTATGTTCTTGTTTTCTATATTTGAAGGGTTTAGTTGTGTACAATATGACTCTTCAGTAGTTGGTAATGTTGTTTGGTGCATGCCTGTACCAAGGTTAACAGCTTGTGGGAAGCACAAGTTTTTTCAGCATGGTATGCCTTTTATCAGCCCTGATTTTGGATGGATTGTTACCATCATGTATTAAATCGTGCTTTTTGCCCTGATTTTGGTTGGATTCGACTCTCAAGCCAGCTTGATGTTGATTGCCTGGCTGTTTCAGTTCAAAAGCAATTCCAATCCTTCTCTTAATTCATGGCATAGGCTTCATGCATGGTGTGCCGACCAGATCTCATGCAGTGCTGCTGCAGTGTGAGAGTACCTGGAACACTTTAAACTGTGGTGTGAGCATGTCTGGTGCATCATGGGGATCTCAAGCTTAAAGTTATGCGGAACTTGTCGGCAATCTATGCACATGCATTAAGGCTTTCGTGCTGTGTCAGAGGCTTTTGATGTTCCTACAAAGGCGTGGCATCACAACTGCTGCAAGCATAGCAGTGCTTAGCTGTATGCATTCCTGGAATGTGTTGATGCTGTGACGTGTGGCAAGGCCGGTGGTGCTCTTTTGATGTTGATGTCGAGCTGGCCACATGCGAGGTGGGCTCCTGAAACAATCAGTACTGCTGGTACAACTATTGCCCTGGCGATGGTAAACTGTGTTGAGATGCATCTTATCTGTTCTGATCCAAGGGGTGCCAACTGCTGTGCATGCTGCGCAGCAGAGGCATGCTATTACACTGAGATGCGTGGTGTATTGTCAGCAGCAGCTGCTCGTTTTGGCTGTCACATGGCAGACTTGGATAATTCATTCATAATTGTACAAGCTACAGTCAGTATGTTATAATCTCTATTGTTGCAATTGTACAAACAAATTTGTTTAAACAAACAATCAAGCAAGCACGCTCCGGCCATACGGCCCTTGGGCATTTTGACTCCCTGAGGGATATGCAATTGTACATCGACTCTACTCAATTGAAGTAGCTGCACAACGTGCCTCCGTACAACGCGCAAATGCTGAGTCAGCCACCGTAATTATCTCTTCATGATCAGGCACATTCACTGTGGCCTTGCTTCTGCTCTTTAAGTCAGTCACTTTAGTAGTAACACCCTGTCAGATATCTGTTACATGTCCCACAACACTTAAGTGTTGGTGAAGCTTCACCAAATCCATGCACACATCACATAGTACTCAACTGATCGAATGCAAACTTTGAAAGCGCTGGCAATCCATCACGAGCAACATCAGGATCACACAGAAAGATCACTAGCAGTGTTTAGCTGCCGGCTCCAAGCATTTGATCAAACGAGCTATAATGGCACAGATGCATTTTTGCCACACGGTGCAACAATCAGCAGTGGCAGACCTACAGGCTGCACACCAGTGCAGATAACCAGAACACACTGCCAGCATGCCCTCAACAACCCAGACCAATATCTGCCACAAGATCAGTCAATCACCACTGCAAGCAGCATGATCCCACAATTCTCTGCTTCAAAGTCTCGCTGCCTTCAATATTTGTAGCGTTTGCCATTTCATTAAGCACCAACCTTGCCAAGTAGGCCAACTGCCTTGTTGAGGTTTTTGACAAACTGTCCAAGAGGTACGCGACCAGCATTGGGCAGATTCAGCAGATCACCTGTTGCATCCAGAGCTCCATCAAGTGCATCAATGGGATTGGCTCCAGGGCCGGTCAGGAGGTCAGCCATGGTGTTCAGAACACCCTTGGTGGCTTGCAGAGAACCTGAAAACACACGCACAGGTAGCAAGTTTACAGTCTTATCAGTTTCAGCAACGACTCCCTGTTGGACTCAGGGGTGCTGGAGGGCGAATGTGGCTGGCTTTTTGATGGTTGATAGAGCAAGTGCACACAACATCATCTGATGGAAAGAGCTGTGGTGTTGCGCATGTGTACACTGGCCTTCATGTAGCATTAATGCAGGAACCTGTGCTTACCAATGAAGGGGCCAATAGCAGCAGGAGCACCTGGGCCGCCACCAGTAGTGATGTCAACAGCACCCTGTTGACAGACAGACATCAGCATTGCGGTCAATGACTCTTGCACAAACGACAAGGCACACCAATCAAGCTGCATGCTGGGCTATGATCAACAAGCAGCCATTGGCAAGCTATGACATGTGACATTGCGTGGCCACTTGAAAAGACATGGTGCGATATCATTAGTCCAATCAAACCTAAGCAGGCAGTACTAGTCCAAACATGTGTTCTCACCTGCAAGAAGCTGATGAGGTTGTTGATGTTGAAGTTGAGCACATCCACACCCAGGTTCACAGGGTTCAGAAGACGACCAGCTCGGCCGTTAGCCAGAGCACCCAGAGCAGATATGGTGCCACCAACGGCGCGACCAAACTCGCCGACAATCTCACCATAGATGCCGCGGGCAAGCTGTACGTGCTCACTGCAAGTGATGACAAAACATTTTGGAGGTAAGGTCAGGCGTCATCTGCTGATAGTGAGCAGCAATCAGCATGCTTGTTTGCATAATGACCTACAACCACAAGAATGATCGTGCATTCACCAGTGCAACAGCCCAATGCCAGTGCATCACATACCTGATTTTCTCAATGATTCCTCCAAAAGCAGTGTTCAGACCAGCAGCAGTTAGCTGACCAGCAGCAATCTTTAGGCTGGTGATAGCACGGACCGTTTCAACCAGCACCTGACCAGCAAGAATGCCCTTCTGACCAATTGCTCCTGAAGAAGACAGCAGCAGCAGCAGCAGCAGAGGCACAGTCTGTGGTGAACCTGTTGTGGTAATCGTGAAGCTGCTGGCAATGTTTACATTGCTGAGTTCTGAACTGACAAGATGTCCTGCGGCCCTAGCTGGTCTGACTGCACTCAATTCACATGCTTTGTGCCCTGCAACCGTTGCAGGCTGCTGCAAGCTGGCTTACCTGCATGTCCAGTGAACAGAGAGCCCACCAGATCTACTGCACTGCTGAGGGCCTTGCCAGCTGAGTCCATGGCCACAACCTGATTGGTGACAACAGCTGCAGGAGACAGCACAATGGTTCAAATCAGTCTCTTGACTGGCCATGGAGCACTGCTCTCTGGGCATATACTACTCTCATTCATTGCTGCAGCACCAAGAGACAATAGGTGCAAACTTCACATATGGGTTTGCCATGGTTTGCTGCAGTTAATTGCCAAGCGTGTCTGCACCCCGACTCTAAACTCATCATGCAGCTCATATGATGTTTGTCAAGACACTTTTGTCACCGCCAACCACCATGGTAGTAACTCACAGGCAGCTGTATCAGGACTGATTGCTCCCTTTGATGCAATGCTCAGAGGCAGACCAGCAGCAGCACCAGCAGCAACTGCTGCTCCTCCTGTAGCAGGGTCAATGTTTCTTGGTTCTGCATCAGCTGGCTTGGGTTTGGCGGCAGCAGCATCCTGAGCAGTGGCCTGCATGGCACAGTTGTATAGGTTGCTCAGTAGTACCGGCATTTGATAACGCTGATTGATGGAACTGCTCCAGCTACTCATTGCACATGTTGGAGTCTCGGCTGATGCTACGAATATGCATGAAACATGTCATGCGTGACAGGTTCTATAGACTCAAGGTTCTTGCTCTCACCAGGAGGGGCAACAGCAGTAGACCACCTGCCAAGAGCAGTGCGGTGACTTGCATGGACCTCATGTTTATGGATCCTCCTTCTTAAGCTTGAAAGCAGGTGTGTTGGGGAGGATAAATTGTAAACGTTCCGTTCAAAGAGCAGCTATCTTCCGAATTGAGCGCGTTGCCTGCGTTGACTTGGATGCCGAGATCAGACAGCGCTTGCCGACAAGATGCGATCGGAAGACGGGTTTCGTTGTTGAATGTCTGAATCACAGGAAGCAGCTGCTACAAATACATTGTTGAGTCTGCCGTAAGTTCACAGCCACTTTCTCGTGCAACGTACCGCACAGGTTGTTGGCTTAACCGTCGTTTGCCGTCGGCCGAGCTGGCCGTGCTGCCAAGGATACCCAAGTGAAGCCTTAACTTGATTGTTCAGTTTTCAAGGCGATACACTCATGACTACGCAGACAATAGAGTTTGTTGTTGCCTGCGATCGACGATGCTTGCCGAACTTTGCTTCATGAAGCTACAGCTTGCAATACTGCTTTGTCATGCGCGATGCTCTTCGACATACAAGTCCGGCTCCTGTCAATGAGTCTGTTGGATCAAAGGCTGCAGCCAGGCTAGTCCGCTGACGTTCGTACTGGCCACCACTGCATTCGTATCACCGCATGCGTTTTGTGCACGTGTTCATTACGTGATGGCGCATTCACGGCTTATAAACACCCTAGCTGGCTGCAGCCATACAGCTGCCCAAGATTCAGGGTGTTTCGATAAAGCACCCCGGCATATGCCTCATGCCATGTACATCGTACATAGTATGTTCCTGGCAACCTCCTTCTGCCATTCGGCAGCACAACATGTTTCTGTGACACAGCAGTACCAGCCAGCTTGTTGCCATGGGTGCATCTCAGATCACACGTAAAATGTATGCCATCCATACCTATGCCATAGGAGACGTTGGCATGTGTTGACTGTTGACAGATGCTCCTGGTATTCCTAGAGTCAATGACACGGGCTATGAAGCCAAGCGCGAATCTGCAGACTGTCCTCAGATGATGAACGTCAGCAGATGCTATCTAGGAGTCCACAGGCGCTGCTGTGTACAGAGTACGGTTAGGTACCTGCTGCTGTGTACAGAAACGTTGCTCGACAGATTATGAAAGTGTGCAAATCCACGCTGCATGCCAAAGCAGAACCCAGACTGATTGTTTGGTTTGCTGGAATATTGCCTTTCAAAAGTCAACAACACAAGTTTGCACACCTGGAAACCAACTGATCTGCAAGTGACCTACAGACAACTGGCAGATGACTAATGCTTCACACGGCATCCACAATTACAAGTACAGCTGACGTTGGCTGTGGTTGACCACAGTTTGTTCCTTGATGCACAACCACTGTTACAGCTGACCAGATGCCAACAAGCCTTGTTGGCTGGGCCATTGATTCCTAGCTAGCCAATACTTTATACCCGCAACAGACAGCAATACCTGTACCTACTCAGTAGGTGTTGGACACACACCTTGTCTATTGTGAGGGCCTGGAGAAGGCAGTTGTAACAGGGTCTTGTGTAATGATTGAGTGCAGTACCCAGGAATGCTGTCATCTTTTGCAACTGCCATGTATAGGCTATACATCCCCGACCCCTAAACTGGCTAAGATCTTGTCCACTCAGTTGACAGGGCAGGGTTGTTGTGGCTAAGAATCTTAGCCATGTACTTAACAGGGTGTTGTAGCTGACTTGGCTGCAGCAATGTATATAGCTGATGCAACTGTCAGAGAGCCTCTCTGGCGGCCAGCAATGAGGCTGGTCGTACTGTCTTTCGACCGCAAATGCGATGGACATGAGGCATTCTACTTGGCCGCCGAGCATTTGTGATGCATCATCCAGCGACGTTGACACTAGTATACTATATGCATTGCCGGCAGCATGTTGTGAACCATCCCCTTTTGCAGTGTCACACTATGTAGAGGCTCTATCTCTCCCTGCTGGCAGCATGGCACAGCTCTCACTTGAGCTCTTGCTGCATGTATGACATACCATTGACTCGAGTGTGGCCAAGCATTGGCTTGCTGAGCCATCATGGCTTAATGATTGTGCATATTACATACACAATATACAATACAAGACACCATGGGGAACTAAAGATCTCAGATTCAACCCCGCCCAGTCCGAAGACCTCAGGAGACTTGAGGCCATATTTGAGTTACAACATATTAGAAAAAATTTCTTGAGATGTACTATAGTCCGCCTGGTTTTGACAGCACTTGCTGAACCAAGCACACCATTACAGCCAACGTACTGAACAGGAGTGACTCTTGAATCAACAGCAGCTGCAACACCCCCTCCCACCCGGAAAACTGCATGCTCTTACATTGAAGGCCTGTGCAGCTTGACATACAAGGTTGACAGCAGTCCTAAATATAGTCTGCTGTTCAGTGCATCGCATGCACCATCCCATCAGGTTCCATATCACCAGCATTAGCAACTCCCTACCCCTTGGATCATGTTGTGTAATGTTTTCTCTTGAGCAACCAGCTACATGCAGGGAGTCTCATGGTGATCACACTGCACTAAAAAGGAGTCACAACTCGCAACACAGGTACTACCAGGCAATACCACCTCCAGGAAACAAGAATCACCACATACACCAACACCTCAAGTACAGCTAGCTGACACACATATGCATCATCACCACGATTGGAAGTATTGCCGACTGATGACAAAGTCCTGCTGTGAAGGACTGATGCTTTTGACTAGCAACCAGACATCGTTCCAACATGGCAAGACGTAGAATGAAAGTTCTACAGATATTTGTCTATGTGTGTACAAGACCTCAATATGACATTTGGCAGATCACATGAGTGGGTAAGGTTCATGTAATCAAACGGTCATTGCAGTTACTATGCCATGCCGTCGATCGCTCTCGAGCCCTCAGGGTAGTTCATGGCAGGTTGAGCAGCTTGTCAACAAGCCCCAAAGCCACATTGATCAGGTCTGCTACACCACCAACTGGTCCCCCAACACCACCACCAATAGCCTGACCTGGTCGAGGGGGCCCAAGGAGAATCTGACCAAGTGCATTCAGGACACCTTGGACTGCCTTGAGGGTGCCTGCAGCAGCGACAGAAGACAGAGCCAATGGACATGGTATCATAGCTGTGACGATGTGGTCATGAGAACATCTGAACACAACTTCAAGGACCATTCTTGGATGGTAGCCGCACCAAACCATTGCAATGTTGTCAATACAAGGCAGTTGACTCAACCAACTGGCAGGCTTCAAGCAAGTTGCTCACCAATAAAGGGCGCTACAGCTGCTGCAGCTCCAGGACCACCTCCTGCTGTCAGATCAACAGCACCCTGCAGCAAATTAGAGTCGATACAGCTTGTCATGCACAGACTTGTGGATAAGGAACATGTCGTAGGTGCCAAGCAACCTTTGCAAGACGCATAAACACCGAGTTTCTCCAATTTGACAAGATACACCCTTGCCCTACAGCCACACTATAGGTTCAAAGCACACAATGGTTGATGACACTTAGGACCAGACAGGTTATATTGTTACTCTGCCAGCACATGTTACCTGCAAGAAGCTGACGAGAGTGTTGAGTTGGAAGTTGAGAGCATCCAAACCAATGCTGATGGGGTTCAGGGCACGACCAGCTCCACTCGTTGCAAAGCCAGCAATGGTGTTGACTCCAGCGCCAAGTGCACGACCATACTCGCCGAGCAACTCAGTGTAGATCTCACCAAGAGTTAGGGCATGTTGCCTGCGCAAAGTACATATCAGACGTTGCAGCTACAAACATCGGTTTTTCTACCATTGACACTCTGCAGCACAGCTCAGCAGTCAGCGTCCTGTTGGTGCCACTCCTGGAGGTGTGATACGCTATTGAAGAGAAGCAGCAAAGAACAGGATGCTGGAATTGTGACCAGCTGTCCTGACCTGATGCCTGTGATGATCTTCCCCAGGGCAGTGTTGACTCCTGCTGCTGTCAGTTGACCTCCAGCCACCTGTAGGCTGGTCAGAGCACGAACCAACTCCACCAAGGCTTGGCCACCCAGCCTGGCAGACTTGTGCAAGTTGCCTGACATATGAGTAGCACACACAAAAACATGAGGCAGATGCATAATTATTATACAGATTGAGCTGCAGATGCATCTTCAAGTTGAGTGCCAGTGTGCGGCTATTTCCTGGTTGTGTTTCTGATATGGCAGAGGCATATTGCCAATTCTACAGAAGCCATGAAATGTAGGCTATACTGCCAATGATGTATCAAACCAGGTGTACCTGATGGCGTGGTGACATCTGCCTCTGCCACAGTGTGCACCTGACACACATCACTACTATAATAGCTAGCTAGCTTGTTGATTATATGCAAACAAGGGGGTCTGCAGTGCAACTCGGCAGTTCGAGTGGTGCCCACAGGTCGCCTGGTGGTGCGCACCTGGTTTTGCCAGCAGAGCGCCTACAACACTGCCCAGAGCCTTGCCTGCTGAGTCTGCGGCAACCACCTTGTTGGCAACAACAGCTGCAATGCACAGATGACAAGCACAACTTCCCAAGTTAAGATCAGAGATTTTGCAGCCTGCAAGCAGTGATCGTGAGAGCTTCTGCTGAAAAATTCAGAGAAGCATGGGACTGGCATTCAAATGGCCAGATTGTTGCATAAGGACATAAAGTGCTGGCAGAGAGGCTCTATTTGACTACATAGGCAACACTGATTGCGTTGCACCACACCATGCCCTACACATCTCACAACACATGCTGCCTCAGGCTTGGCCTTACATGCTGCAGAGTTTGGGCTAATTGCTCCTTTTGAAGATATGCTTAGTGGCAGACCAGCCAAGGCACCAGCAGTAGCTGCAGCAAGGCCAACAGCTGGATCGATAGATTTGTCTGTTGCACCCGCTGGTCGTGGTGTTCCTTGGGGTTTGGCGGCAGCTGGCTTGGGTCCCTTGGGATCTTCAGCAAGTGCCTGCAAGACAGCAGCTTGGTCTGGCTGATGATGGTGAGGACATAAGCAGCTAATGCTGTATCGTCTGCCTCAGCTGTCATGTTTGGAGTATGTGCTGCAAGTGTGCTGCAAGTATGCTACAAGTGGTTGCTTCCCTGGCGAATCACTGGCACAATTGTGGTACTGCCAGGCTGGACTATTTTGATCTGCAACCCTATAAACCTGCAATCATCTGGTGTGTTTATGATCGAAGAATTGGCGTTTGCCCAAATGTCAATCAGCTGCCTGCTGTGGCCTACAGAACACTGAAAGTCACTTGCGGCTTCGTACCAAGAGGAGACCACCGGAAAGCAACAACGCTACTACCCCGTGAGAGAACTTCATTGTTGTACCGTGTGTTGATGAACGTCTGGAATGATCGGCTTGATGACGTGTGCTATTTCCTTGACTGCAGCTGAGTCGTACTTGTCCAAAGCGCTGTTGGTTTGGGCTAGCCCTTGTCCCAGACAGTCTCAAAGCTAGTGCAGGTTGCGCTGCTTGAAGAACAAGTACGCGCTCGTCTCATTAGCATTTGCGGGAGTCTGGAGGGTTACAAACGTTGCTGGAGCTGAGGTTGTGTCAAGGTTGCAGCTCCCGCCCATCATCAATCGGCGACGCTGCTGAACCTCAGGCAGCAGTTTGAGCTGCAGAGATGCACCTCAGAACGCAGAGGGACGTTGACCGCATACGCACCTTCATCCTTGCAATTCAGACTCTAGGCTCGACGTCGGACGTTGCCGCACCTTGCTCTTGCATGGAGTCGCAACAAAAAG
>LWCB01011959.1:0-20867 GCA_001630525.1 Coelastrella sp. M60
GTTCCTGCTACCAGTATTATCTTTTTGAGTCACAATGGTACTCAGTAGTACTGAGGCCATGACCACAGCAGCTGCACAGTAACAGTGTTGCCATTTACTTGCATGTGTCCCATATCTGGTATACCATCTGGGTGATAATCCATGCAGGCAACATGATGTTGTTTGATGCTGATGGCAAGATCAAGCGTTATGACAGCCCAGAGGAGATTCTGACAGAGTTCTTTGACCTCAGGTTGCAGTACTATGAGCGCCGCCGTGTCGGCCTGCTGCAGGTCAGCTCTTCAACAAGCACTGACATCATCATATGAAGCACTCTTCATTGTTCCATTTCCTAGATGCAAACAGTGATGAATGTTCTGCCTGGACAGCGGTACATTTACCCTTCACTGCCGAGTAAGGTTCAATCTTACCAATGCAGGATGCCCAATGGGAGCTGATGCGTGCCTCTAACAAGATCCGCTTCATCCGTGCTGTCATCGCCGGGCAACTGGTGCTCAGCAACCGCAAGCGAGCAGACATCGAGCAAGACCTGGAGACTCAGGGCTTTGACAAGATGGTCAAAAGCAAAGATGTGCGTATTAACCATGCGCACTCATGATCTGATATAGCACTTGCATAGAACTTGATGTAGAGGGTGTTGATGTGACAGGTCCTTCATGGCATCTAGTTTTGCACACTTGTTTTGGTGCCTCATGCAACTTGGCTGCTTGTACAGGCTGCTGCTGCAGCAGCAGCAGAGACAGAAGACTCTGAGGAAGAAAGCGTCAAGGCGGCTGTGGCTCAACCCCAGAAGAGCTACGACTACCTGCTGTCCATGGCCATCTACAGCCTTACATGGGAGAAAGTGCAGGTGGGTTTCAGGGACGCCTGCCAGCAGTGCGTACTGCATCCAGCATTGGCCGCATGTGCTCTCAAACGACAAAAGGAATGGGCAACATAGACAGAAGATCATCGTCTGTGTCATCTGTCATCCAGCAAGCTGTGATCACAGACAAACCCCTTTGATCAACACAAGTTTGTTGTCTCTCCTGACAGGCCCTGCAAGAGGAAGCTGATGCAGCAGCAGCTGAGGTGACCCGCTTGGAGTCTGCAGATATCCGCAGCATGTGGGCTGAGGACCTGGATGCATTCCTTGAGGTACACGTTCATAATATGGCTTTCATATCGTAATGTTGCCACTCTGAAACCACTGATTCTCTCAATGTACCCAATGTCGTGATGCCAACCTGCATGGAGACATCAAGTGCAGATGCAGCTATCAACCACAGTTGTCCTATGCAGTGCACTGTTTGGTGTGCTGCAGGCGTATGACCTTTGGGAAGCTGATGAAGCTTCACAGGCCCTGCAGCTTGCTAAACAGCAGAAGGCGGCCAAGGCCAAGGCTGGCAAGGCAGCTAAGGGCGGCAAGAGCAAGAAAGCAAACCCATGGAGTGATAATGAGGCAGATGATGACGATGATGACTATGGCATGGACCAGGATGAGTTTGTGGTGCGCGGCTTGGTTTGTCCACAGCAACCCTGCATGTATCCGCTGTGCTGCTTGCAAAAGCATGGTGCTGGTGCTGCCTGGGTGGTACTACAGCAGATAATGTGGAGTTACAAAGCTCGTCTTGGATAGAGTGGTGTCCTGTTAGCTATGCCTAGGTCACTTTAGTATCACAGACAGATGCCTGTTTGTTGGTTACAGGCCCCTAAACCACGAAAGCCAGCAGCACAACGTGCACCCAGGGCACCAAAAGCTGCTGCCGCCGCAACAGCAGCAGCAGCAGCTGCTCCTGCCTCCTCATCAGGCACAGCTGCCACCAGCAGCGTCACAGCCAGCCTCGGTCAACCGCAGTACACAGTGAAGACTGCGGCACCACCAAAAGCAGGAACCAAAGCAGGCAAAGCAGCAGCAGCAGTAGCTGCCGTGGCAGCCCCTGCCCCAGCCCCAGCAGCACCCAGGGCAGCACCAGCAGAGTCAGAGCCAATGAGTTTGGCAGGTGATCTCCGCTTTCTTGTGAAGTGGTGTATGGGTAGCATGGTCTCAGCCACATGTGATTTTTGCTCTGCATCATCAGCACATCTTGTGAGCAGTTGAGAGCAAAATCTGTGGTGTACAAGGCTTTTAACTTTAAAGTGATTAACAAGTGTCATCATATCGGCAGCCTGCTGACCCGGGTTTGATGTGTACACAGATCGCCTGAAGAATATGGCCATCAAACCCTCCAGCTCTGGCAGCACAGGGGAAACAACAGCAGCAGCAGCTCCAGCAGCTGCAAGACCAGGCCGGCAAGCAGCTAAAGCTGCAGCTAAGAGTTTCAGTATGGCTGAGAGTGATGACGAGGATTTAGGTGCGGTAAAGGGCTGTAGACGAGCGTTGCTACCAGTATGCTGTTGCCATCATGGCAACACACGGTGTGCTGGTACTTCTTGAAGATGACTAAAGTTCATTACCAAGGCACTGCATAACACACTGCTGGATCAAGTCGTGTCTGGGTAGTCAAGGACTGCAGCGTACTTGTGTAGTAAGGCCAGCAACAGTACTCAATAAGTTGTACCAGCTTACTTGAGTCTGTAACGGTCAGTCAGTGTATCTCAACTGCTACGCCTGGATGTTGCAGGCTTTGATAGTGACCAGGAAGACAGCTACAGTGATGACTCTGATGAAGTCATGTCACCAGCACCAGCAGTGGCCAAGGCCAAGGCACGTGCAGCAGGCAGCAAAGCAGCAGCAGGTGCTAGCAGGCCGGCTGTTGCTGCTCGTGCTGCTGCAAGCAGCCCTAAAGTGGCATTTGGCAGGACTGTTAGCAGCAGCCCTGTTGTGGAGAAGAAAGCAGCGGTCAAGAGAAAGCCACGTGAGCGCTTTAGAACACCTGTCAGTTGGCTTTGCATGGATGGACCACAAGGATCAAGGATAACTCTATTTGCCTGTGCACTGATCATCTCTACTTGATCAGCGTTTCACCTTTCTTTTCAGATCTGTTTTAATATTCTGTCTCTGCAGGGAAGAAGGTGGTTGAGTCTGATGATGACGAGCCATCAGCCAGTGGCATGAGCTTGGACACTTATGAGGCACCAACACCGTCACCAGCAGTGGCAAGACAGGTGATTGAGATCTGCTGCTATCCGGCTAGGGCGTAGCGCAAGATAGCTGAGATCCACATGTGTGTGCACGTTAGAAAGTTGAGCAGCGGATGAATAGTTGATATACATACTCACAGAGCCTGCTAGTCATTGCCTCGTGTGGCATGGTGTTGAGTCCGGTGTCTCTGCCCACCTGACTTTTTCTGCTAATAGAAAAGCCGCAAGATTGCAGTATCACCCCTGCCTGCTATTGCACTGAAGACTGCCAGCAGAGCCCCAGCTGCTGCAGCAGCAGCAAAGCCCAAAGCATCAACAGCAGCAGCAAAGCCTAAGGTAGCAGCGGGGAGCAAGAAGAAAGCAGCTGTTGTCATTGACTCTGATGATGAGGATGCAGACATGGATGTAGCAGCAGCAGCAGAGCCAGCAGCAGATGCTGGTGCCGGCAGAGCACAGCGAGCACGCCGTGCACCCGCCAAAACCTATATTGAGATCAGTGACGGCGATGATAATGACGACAGTGATGCTGTGATTGATGATGAAAGCGATTACGATGGTGACGAGTGACTGCAAAGTATATGCTGATTCTGCTGATTGTGTTAGTGCAGTCCCGTTGTGCATATGCTGACATGTCAGCCAGCCAGAAGTTTTGTCATGTACAGCGTTGTACGGCACACTGCGGGCTTTGGGCCATATGCGTTGAGTTTCTGGAGTACTTGTTGCACGCCGACCATTTTAGTACACGGTGATTGTCTACCGTACGCGGTGCAGTTGCACTGCAGTGCAGCTGACTCTTGTTTACTGTTGCTAACTTCAACAGCTTGTGCAGCAATGTCTGTGATCATCACATGATGTCTACCACAAATGGTATTACATAGATCTGCATAGTATCATACGAAGCTGCTACTGATGTGAATCCCGGATGGCAAGCTGTAACAATACATGGGATGCCACAGTGAACTTCTACAGTCGTGTCAAGCTGATGATAGTCTTCTTAAAGCAAAGTTGTCACTGATTTCGGAAATGGGCCAGCAACGTCAGGTGGCACCCATGTCTGCCAATTGGCTGCGACCTCCGATGTTGACCATCCCGATGAGTAAGGTTACAAGCCATATGAGGATACTGCAAGTCTGCTTGGGAGCAGCAGGCCAACAGTAAAAGGAACGAGTAAACAACACAACCTGTCTCAAAGACTTGACTGGCACATGCTATCATCAACATCTGGTATTGAGGGGCAGCAGCACACTATTACTTCCAAAGTGTTCAGAAATAGCCCATATGCCCAAGTGGTCATAGCAGTGACAATGATGGCTGCGCATGCACTGCATCCTGGCAGGCCACCAAAACGGAATCTGGATGCTGGACAGGCGAAAGCAATGTTTGCAGCAGACACATAAGGACTTTGGTCGTCAAGCCAACACTGTTAGCTGAGCTGCAGCACTACCTGAAACATGGACGTATGGTTGTGGCTGTCACTGCTGGACCTGCTGCAGTTCATGGAGTTGCTGGAACTTCCTCTGGCAGACATATTGAAAGACTGCTGACTGCATCACCTTGGACAGGGCATACGTCCCTTGTGGGTTTGCTCAATTCAAGAAGCACCCAAAGGACACAGATCTCTTATGTGATCCATGACGGCTGACAAGCTGCCTGCTGCAGAACCCTGACGGAACATCAATATGCTGGCCATACACACCCTCATAGTACTGCAGCTGGTGGTCGGCCAATCCCAAAACTACATGCATGAATACACCACATTCTGCCTAACAAGGCCCCTGTCAGAGTCTGACAACCAGATCACACACATCAACTTATTGTGATTAACTCATTGTGATCAACAACACAATGATACATACAGGAAAGAAGCCACAGTGCTGAGGTGTGGGTGGTAGCTGGAAAGGCAGTCTAGTGTGATTCCTGGGGGATAAGAGGGATGCCAAGCTTATCTCCAACCTTCTCCACACGATCAACTCTCTTCAAGACAAAGAACTCGCCACCAGAGACCAGCTGCTTGGGAGGCTCACCCTGCGATAAGAATCACCAGCACAGGATATAAGCATGCATGTTACTACTGTGATGACTGTCACCTTGCATGCTGAGAGCTGCAGTCTTCTGTCCTGCTTATACTTAATTCAGCAGCATTCGTTGTGCCAAGCTGCTTGGCAGTGGGATGTGAAGATTGCTGCGATCTAGACTTTACATGAGCACACCTGTATGTATGTATATATACCCTGCAGTCAGCTGCTCTGAAGGACGGCAATGCCATCGCTTTGCAAGCATACATCTCACCAAGCTGCCCTGCCTGCTGTTGTTCTGGTGCTGCTGTCACCCACCTCTCGGATGATGCCCCAAATTACAAGTGTATCATCTTCTGGATCAGTGACACCGATGATGCGTTCACCAAGCAGCGCTGGAACCTGGATGGGGTTGTCCTCAGTGCCAAAGCGTGGTTCATAGGCCCTGCAATTATGGCAGTTAACAGTTAAGGCCAAGGCATGACTGCCGTTCTGTGGAACAGTCTGCTTATCGCAGGCAAGAATCATTGTGCAGTTGGCAAAAACAGTGACCGCAGCCTGTTACACTCTGCTTGCTGCCACACAAGGGCTGTTGTGTGCAGCACAACCTACCGCTGCTGTTCCAGCAATTGAAGACATGAAAAGCCCTGAAGATCGTTTGACCGGAGCACTGCTGCTGATTCTGTAATCATTGCTGTGGTGTATTAAAGACAGCTGTACAGTCGCATGCTGACTCACCAAGCCTCATCCCAGATATCTTTGTCTACCAAGTGCGAATACTTTTCTTGAGGCCTGTAACAAAAGACGGCAACAGGATAACCTGCTCAGCAAGGCGACATGGCTGTAGAACATTCTTTCATCGATTATTATTCACTTTACTGCTTGGAAATGCTGATACCAACATCAGGCTAGGAAATAGCTGCCTCTTCATTCACAGACGCTGCATGCGCCTGCAATGAGGCAGCGTCGTTTTCAGCGCGCCAACTTCAACTACCGCTGCACGCTGCCACTGTCAACCTGAGATGCTACACGCTGTCAAGCGAGCAAGGGAATGAAGTACCACAGATACCTTTGCTGCTTGGCGGTTCAGTGGCTGCTGCATTACGTGCTCATGAGCTGAGCTGTACTGCATCAAGGTGTCTGCAAGTACTGCTGTTACATCTGCAAAGGAGACTGTGCCTGCAGCCTGAGTGGGAACTACAACTACAAGCTGGACCCGGCGCTGACTTCCTGGGACACAAAACCGTTCTGGCAGAGTGTGCTCTTTTCACTTGCTGCAATTGACCCTGCTGCTGACGTGCCTGCTTTGCATAGGAGGATGCATCAGCTAGTTCCACTGCACTTGAAATCTCCTGTCAGCTTCCCACAGGCTGCTTCTATGCAAGGTTTTGGCCCTGATGAAGGTGATAGCCCCAATCTACAGACATAGCCCCAATCTACAGACGTACACCATCTGGTGTGCTCACGTTGTTACAGCGCCTCCTACAGTTGTGGGCTGTGCCTGCCACCCAGCAGCGCTTGTGTGGATTGAGCTGGTACTATGTTTCAACCATGAAGTTGTCAGTGCACTGGCAGCGGGCAACACCTGCGCAAAGAACCCGAGATGCCACTAAGGAGGTACGCGATCAGGCAACAAGTCCCCGTTTGCGCAACGAGAGCAATACTTGACAGCCATAGACCTATGTATGGACGTGCATTACTGCCTGGCAACCAATACGCTTTGTTGCTGCACGTCACCGATCTGGCTGAGTGCCTCCTTACAAGCTGGGGAATGCCGCAAGCAGGCTAGCTATTGGGAGGTATATAAAATTATTTCATTTGACGATGCGCCACTTACACACCCGGCAGACCGATGCAAACGGAGCAATCTGCAACCTACCTGGCTCTGCGCAAAGAGGCTCCTGCTTGCTTGCCCTGCTACCAGCTGTGCTAATCTTCCGACTACGCTCATTGCTATGAGTGTTGCTGCCGTGTACGCGGAACACTCCCCGATCACAAGAAGAACCGCATGACACGGCGCAAAGCCAGAAGTGTACACGAACAGGAACTATAGGTTGCGTACATCTATAGCCACCGCCTGTGTGGTCACACCAGGTCAGCAAGTAGGCAAGCCGGTCTGCGTAGAAACCTAGCCCTCGTCATATGGACGCGGTGCTGCATGGCCAGATCCAATTGAAGCTTCAACAGATCATCAGTGGCATGTTTTGCTTGCCATGCTGTCGGTCCCTCACATGCCCACTGCGGGACATGCCTTGCAGTCCATTGATAGTTGACTGGGCTTGCAAATGTCTATTACTATTGGCAGTGGCCAAAAGCAGCTTCGAAAATGACTTTCTTTGGCGTTCGCAAGTGCTCCAGCGGCATACTGCGGCGGATTTGCACTGCATGGCATGCAGCTGGTCATGCCTGATCATCTAGGCTAGCAGCAGCAGTTCACGCACTCCTTGTTGATTTGGTGACGCTTGTTGACTTGGTGAAAGTGCAGAATAAAGTGTTGCACAGGAAATATTATCCAACATGGTGAGCGCGAAGAAGTATACTATGCAGCGGTTCGCCCACATGATGAAGCGGCTTGCACAAGCCTTGCTCAAGTTGATAATGTAAACAGCGTCCACGAGCAGGTCACTGATTCCTGTTGCCGTGCAGCCCTGCAACAACTTGTGCAGTGATCCAGTCAGATCATTTCATTGCCACATATTTTCCTTGGCTTCACAAAAGGTTGTGTAAACTAAGTTTACATACCAAGTGTAGCAACCTTTTGATACTGCTGCTGCATCTGCTGCTCTTATATACAATTACCCATCAGCCATAGCAATATTGCCATCGGCCCCGCTAACTGCTGCTCTTGATGACCTGCCCACAGCCATTCCAGCAAATGCTCCACCATGCCGCATGATGTAAAACAAGATTTGGCCATGCAACATAAAAGGTGCCTACAGAGCTGCAGCTGTATGAATCAATTGCCATGCAACATAGCTGTATATCATGATGTTGCTTGGAGAAAGAGATGGCAGGCAACCCCACCACACAGTCAATCCGACTCTGTCATGTCTGATATTGACAGGTCATCATCGTCATCTGAGCCATGCTTCTTCCTCCTTTGCTGTGCTCGTTGCTGCCGCCCGGTGGCTGCAGGTTCTGCTGGTGCATGATACCGCTGCTGCTTGGTGGCCTTGACTTGCTGCCATCTACCCTGACCTGCAATGCATTGCAATACATAACATGTTGATGGTGTCCCCTATCAATTGTCATATGTAACTCTAGCTGACATCTTCTTTCAGACCGCACGGACCACTCCAGAGCATGGTTGCAGTCAGCAATGTCATAACACCAGACCAACACTGTGCTATGCTCATAAGCCAAACCTGTTCCTCTGATCACCAAGGCATCGCCACCCTGTTTGACTTGAAACACTGACGTAATTATCTGCTCAGTTAGCTACATCACGTTGGCTGCTGATACCTGTTTGAGGATCTACAACATATTCTTCTTCCACGTCATGAAAGGTGTAACCATCAGGGGGCCTGCAGCAGGACAAGTTGGTCAATGTCACTGCCATCAACAGTGCATGACAGGCTGCTGACATATAGTTGACCACACACCACACAAGTAGCAGTTGTTCAATGACAGTCTACAACTGTACATTGATGAAGTCGTGCCTGTGTACCTCAGCATGCAGTCCATGCACCTGCTTTTGACATGTCATGAATAAAGGCCAGGACAACGGACTCGAACATGTTACCTGCCGCCCAGCAGTTCCAGAACATCTGTGGCAGCATCCTTCATCAAGGGTTCTGGTATATTGATGGGTGGCTGGAAGTGTCTTGCTCGCGCCTTGCGCATAGGCGGAGTAACACCATCTGGAGTTTCTTGCTGGGGACATGGGTAGGGGGGGTTCTGAATGCTGGGGTCAACAACCAACAACACCTGCCACATAGACAACCATAAACTGCTGCATTTCTGAAGCCTTTTGCAGAAGAAACCAGTCCAGTCAACAAGGACCTCGTACCACAGCTGGCATGCTCATCGTCATTCAGGTCAGGCAAGAAGGGTGCAGGCGTTCACATGCTGCGGACTGATTCAGCGAGTGAGCCACGCACAGCAGCACTGCAAAGCAGGCTGCACCCTGTTGCATCAGGGTAGGGCACAAGGCTTGCCTGACCTGCCCTATGTCTGCAACCTTGACCAGGTTGGCATCATCCAAAGTCTTGTAGGACTCCACCACTGTGGGGAGGTTCTGCAGCACCACTCGATGCTGTACCCCATCAATCGTCAGGACTCCTTCATTTGCGACACCTGCATTCACGTTATGGTGTGACAAGCTACTACAAGGGAGATGGGCATACCCTCACCAGAAAGGAGTCCCTGTGCTGCAAGGAAACTGAGCCATGCACCTCTACAGCAACGTGGTAGGCTATGTGCATGCTGAAGCCTGGCACAGCTGCATAGACATACAAAACAGCACCGATATATGCAATTTGAGGTATAAGCTTCTTCGAAACTGCAGCATGCGTTGCTGACACTGCAGCTGTCGTGCAAGCATCCTGGATTTGTGGGTGATGGCATGGGCACTAGGTGGGACCCATGCAAGCTGCGGCACTCTGTAAGCTGTTGCGCATGCTGGATAGCTTCGCATTTTCGTGAGTATGTAGCAGTAGCTGCTCTCATTCTCAGTACTGCAGGCTTCTGCTTTTATATAACAGTGGCTGTAATCAGCAAGACCACTGCATTCAGTACTGCTTGTCCTGCGATGCTGCACGGCTTCCACTGCGTACGTCACTTAACAGCCTACTGTATGTATAGACCCTGCGCGAGTCATGATGATGCTTTGATCATGCGCAGTGGATGAACCTAGACACACTCACTAGCCTCAAACACCAAGCTCATCTGACCCTCTATGCTTGTCTGATCCCTGAGCCATCCTCGTAGCCTGTTCGCCAAATCAGAGTTGGGCACGCGTAGGATGAAATGTTGTTCTAGGTCAGCGGACATGCGCAGTCACGTCGCAAGGTCAGCTGGGGCTTACTGCCTTGGCAGCAGCTGCCCTGTTTTCAACGGCTTAATCGCGATGATGATGCAAGCCAGTATCCTTGATGACTAGAAGGGAGTTTTGCATGTTATATACCTCGACTATGTCAGCACAAGCGATGGAGGTACTGTGCCTTGGGGAAAGTTGTATCATACAGGTGGCAGTGAATTGTGATGCTCAACAGCAGGTGCAATGGCAGACATCGGTAAGGCAAATTTAGGAACACAGATTTCACAACGGAGCAGATGCAAACGTGACACCGGGCATACCGTTACCTGTCACATGCCCGAGAACCGTAGGGACACAGTCTCCGCTTTGTCGGGCGCAACCGGTGAGCGCAACCGGTGCTATGCGCTGCAGAAGCGTTCAATGGTTGAATAGTTGTTTTGGGCTAACTGGCCTGGGTCAGTGCCTGCACTGAGGCATTGATACAAGCTTGGACCGTCAAACAGGTGTACTGTATGATGGCTGAACAGGCCCGGATCGGTGTCTGATAAAGGTCGAGGAAGTGGAAACATAATGTTGTGATCTTCCTATATACACTGCACCGCTGGTTATTTACAGCGCCCGCTCCATTGCACCCTTATGGAAAAGTATGTACCAGGCAAGGTGCTTGGGAAGGGCAACTTCGGTGTTGCTGTCTTAGCTGTGTCTAAAGTAGACAGCAAGAACTATGTTATCAAAAAAGTTGAATTGGTAAGGATGCCAAAAGCAGAGAGGGATGCCGCGGAGCAAGAAGCCAGGGTGAGCACTACGTTGTGCGTCAAGTTGCCTGCAGCAGATGAAGTGCTGATCATCCAGGCTGACTCGCTGCCGCACGCTTTTCAGCTGCTACTGGAACTCCAGCATCCGAAAATCGTGCGATGAGGAGTGCTTCATGAATGGTACCAAGTGCATCGTTATGGATTGGTGCTCAGAAGGTAGGCTGCACACTTCATGATGTTGTGCACCTGTGACGCATTAGTTGGTATTTCGATTGGGATGATTCAGGCTAGTGAGCGCTGTTAACTGTTGTGTTGATGTCTAGATTCTCGTGTGATACTGCTGCTCTGCTGTAGGTGACTTGCACAGTATCCTGCAGAAGAGGAGGGGGCAGCAGCTTACAGAAGACACAGTGCTTAACTGGTTCGTTCAAATATGCTTGGGTTTGAAGCATGTACACGACCGCAAGATTCTGCACAGGTGAACCTAGCCACCTCCCACCAAACTGCAGAACAGAACATGCATCCGTGCAGCATGCAGAGAGTTGCATCAGATAATGCTGGCTTCAACAGCAAGTATGCCTGTAACCTCCAGGGACATCAAGGCACAGAACATCTTTGTGTTCTCTGGTGGTCTGCTGAAGCTCGGTGACTTTGGCGTGTCAAAAGTTCTCAGTGGCACACTTGCTCTTGCGTCTACCTGTAGGCACACCCTACTATCTGTCACCAGAAATCTGTCTGAACCGCAAGTACAACCATAAATAAGGTTAGATGCTCTCAAGATAATTGATGGTCATTTATTGGCATCTGCAGAGCTGGGTGTGCCTGACAATAGCTAGTTGCAAGGCTCCGGCTGCTGTGTTATGATGTCATATGATACCATGGCTGCTGAGCGCTGCATCTGCACGCTGGCTTGTTACTGCAGAGTGACATCTGGAGTCTGGGTTGCGTGCTGTATGAGTTGGCCACGCTGAGACATGCCTTTGAGGCCCCCAATTTGAGGGCACTCATACAGAAGGTACAACATGTCAATTGCCTTTCAAAACAGCAATGCCTGTGACATAGCAAGTCGATGGTTCCTACCGTTGCCTTGAGACCGAGGGTTGTCGCTGAGGGCATGTTTGCGTAAATTAGGATATTCATGATCCAGCACACCTGTAACTCTGCAGCAAACAGCAACTTCTCATACAGATCATCTGTGGCCAAATGCTTCATGTGATCAATCTGGTTGTTGTAGATCATCAGGGGCTCCTTCCACCCTCTGCCGCCAACCAGAAGCCCTGAGCTGCGGCAGCTCGTCTCCATGCTCATGACCTTAGATGCTCGTAAGCGGCCGAGTATTAATGACGTGCTGGCACTGCCTTATATCAGGGCACGCATAACCAGCTTCCTCACGCAAACACTACAGGTATGAGGACTAAAGTTCCACTCCTGTAGTGTGTCTGCTGCGAGTTTGCTGTTCAGACTACTACTTGCTTGATGGACAGCGGATCAGCTAACCTTGCAGATCTGCTGTCGAACTCAGTTTGTTCATCTCATGTGCCTGCCATTGATCATTTTGCAGCAAAATGAATTTTGTCACACTGTCATACACGGCCGACCAGAACCAGGCCAGCTACTGGTCGCCCTGCAATCCAAAGAGCAAGAGTCAATAGCAGAGCCTGGGATGGATAAGCTGTCCGCTGGAGCTGGAGAAGCAGCAGCTGGTGCTGGGCAGCAGGCGGGAGCAGTTGTTGACGACAGAATAAGACTGTCAGCTCCTGCTGCTGTGAGACCTCCTACCAGGTTGTCTGCAGCGCCACCAGCGGTCATCAAGCTCTCAGGACCAGGTGATATGAGAGCACTATTCCGCAGCTGTCCTGCAAAGCACCACCTAGGAAGCTCCCTATGTAGATGCTGACTATCCATTCACTGCTGCTCTCCCTCTCTACATCACCAGCAAAAGCACCTAGTGGTGTGGCATAGAACACACCAAACAGGCCCCGGACCGGTAGATGAAGCTGTGTGTATGTGTGTGTCCTGATACGGGTCACTTGTCTACAGGTCTGCGCCAGTCAGCACTGGGAGCAGCTCCCACCAAGCAGCTAGTCAAGCCACCATTGCCTGTTGCTCGGTTGCCACCAGCTCCACCAGCAGCAGCTTCTCCACCAGCAAGGACCCCCAGCAGGGAGCAGCAGATGCCAGTAAGGGCTCAGAGCCCAACACAGCAGCAAGCACCTGTCCCAGGACAGCAGCGCAGTCGAGCAGCATCAACTCTAACATCTCAAGATCTGCATCACCTCAGCTATGTGCACCCAGTGGTCTGCTGCAGCAACCTGCTAGCAGTGATCTTCCAATTGCAAAGTCACCCTCACCCAGGGATGATGGCAGCCAAGCAGTTGAAGCTATCGCTTTCAACAAACAGCAGGCTGGTGGCGTTGCTGGTCCCACTGCAGCTGCTTATCAGCGAACATCACTTGTGCAGCGGGAACGGCATGTTGTCAGGAAAGCTGAAGAGGTAAGGGAAGTGTTGGCTGCCTGCACAATGGAGCTCGAGCATTTGGTGCTGTGGGGCATGCATGTATGCAGAGAACGCACGCCTGCTGCTGGGCCAGTTTGAAGGGCATCCTTGTGTTGCGTTGACCATGTGTGATTCTTGGGGAGGATGTCGTTGTGCATCTCCTGCAGATGCCAAGAGCAGCAGCAGAACAAGCAGCTGCAGGACTGGCGAGGTTGCGGGAAGCTGATGAGCGGCAAGCAAATGAGCGGCAAGCAGCACAGGCAGCTGTGGCAAGATTGGCAGCAGAGAAGAGAAGAGCAGAACTGTGGTGTGTAGGGCCTCAGTATGCTATCGGCATAGAGCATGTGCATGCCTCATGCATCTCTGTTGCACTAAAGTGCTTTTGTGTTTTGTATGTGCTTGTGTGCATTGAAGAAAAGTGCATCTTGCACAGCCACACAACGCATTGCATGCCAAGCAAGCATGCAAAAGGTGACTAGATGTAAACATGCTGTGCTTTTCCAGGAAACTAGAGGATCAGCATAGACTGCGAAAACCTCAAGTAAAGAGGCAGAATGCAGAAGCTGAAGCAGCAGCGCGGGTCTCTGAACAGCACAAAGCCCGCAAAACTGCAGAGCAAGCAGCACACAAGAAGGGATTTGATGAAGACCAAGCCAGGAAATTGAAGGCTGAACAGCAACGAGCAGCAACAGCAGAAAGGGTGAGCACAGGCTAGCAGCAATGTGCCTGTTTGAGTCATTTACTATTCTAGTCGCTAGGTTGAGCAGATGTGGGGTGCCTATTGCAGAACAGATCAGGCAACCAGGCATCATTTATGTGCAAAAGCAAGGCTTAATGCACATGGCAACATCCCACTGTTCAGTGCCTCTGAGAAACCAAAGAAGTAGACGTGCTATAAGTTTCTCACCCAACAGGAACCTGTTCAGCCTCTTTGCTCAGTTTCCATGTTTGTATCTGCACATGCTGCATTGTAGGAGCAGCAGCGTCAGCACATGCACCAGCAAATGCAGCAACAGAAGCAGGAGTACCTTGAGAGGCAGACAGCAGCTGCAGCAAATCCCGCAAAGCAGAAAATGGCACATGCTATCATAATGGTGCTGCGACGCACTTCAATGGCTGTCAAGCTGTTCAAGGTGCATTCCCAGAAGTAGTAGTTGCTGCTGCTCAGGCGCCTGGCAATCCTACAGCGTCAAATGAGCAAGAACGGCAATCAAAGTGTGTTGACAATCAGTCTGGGAAGCCAGCATGGACCACAGTGCAGCAAGACCCCAAGTCAGTAGCTGCTGACAATGCTGACCTTGCTGTCCAGCCCATTGGTGGTCGCTTGGCTGCAGCTGCTTCAGCTGAGTTGTCAGCAGAACAGAGGTAGGCTAGATAACAAACCCACCTCGGCTCCTGTACGACTAGCTGTACCAAAGCAGCAACAATCAAGATCATCTGATCTTAAGGCCTGTATTGCAAGCCAGATTGATTGACTTGTTGCAGCAACTTTCCTTACCATGGTCGTGTTGGGTGACACACCATCTGCTCCTCTATCTGCTGTTGTTTGTTGTCAGGCGGCAAGTCTGGGCAGAGATGCAAGCAGCAGCCGAGCGCAACAAGCAGCAAGTGCAAGCAGCTCAAGCAGGAGGTTTAGCGCTTTTCTGGGTGTCTAGGACATCTAAGATGCTCCTGCTGCACCTGGTAGCGCTAGCATAGCTGTTGCAGACAAGCCCCAGGCTCAACAGTGTGCAGAGCAGCCATGTCAGCAGCATGGGCAATCAAAGCAGCAAATGAACAAGCCAAATCAGCAGCAACAGAAACAGTCATCCAGTCAGCACAGCTCTGATGTTGACAGCAGCACTGCAGGATCTGGTGCTGACATAGTTGGCGCGAGTCCAGTGGAACTCAGGAGACGGAGGATGGAGGCTGAGCAAGCAGCACGAGCTGAGCAGCTGAAGGCGTTTCAGAAGCAGCACTGGCTGGAGATCAAACAGGCTACAGCCAGGAATCGGCAACAGGTGATTCAGTACCGAGCACTACTACGCACTGTTGCCTTGCTCACCATGGAGGTTGTAATGAGGCAGTGAAACACACTGCAGTAGAGTGCAGGCAGTACGTCACATAGGCTTATGCATCCTTATTGTGAGGTGTGTTTGATATGTGCAGGTATTATACGAGCTGGATATTGGCAAGCAGAAGTCCTCTCTTCAAGCACCACAACCACAGACAGCAGACCACCTGACAAGGGATAGAATTCAACATACAGCACAGCAGGAGCAGCATCACCAGTTGATAACTCATGGACCAGACCCACAGCAGCAGGCGATCGCTGAGGGAATGAGCAAGGATAGTTTAGCACAGCAGCAGGCGAGCGCTAAGGGAATGAGCAAGGATAGTTTAGCACAGTAGCAGGCGAGCGCTGAGGGAATGAGCAAGGGTGGTTTAGGTGGGGACTCAGAGGGTGAGGGCATGGAGGAGTTCGCAGCAATGTTGTCAGACATGCAGGGCTTAGTGAATGAGCAAGGGCAGGGACAAGAGCAGGAGCAAGAAGGAGAACTGCAGGATAATACAGAAGATCTGGTGAGTGGACCTGGGACAGTGACTGCATGTTCAGCTCGCTTGAGCATAAGTCATAATTGATGGAAGGTAAGTGATCATGGAGAGATGTCCAATGCAAAATGGGGGAGAGAGTGGTTTGAGAAGCTCTGTGCATGCTCATCTGGCAATTGAAACACAGAAGACAGCAGAGGCACAGCTGTCCCAACACCCAAGTGAGCCTGTCAGTGAGAGCATGGCTGGAGTACACATCAAAGACAAGTTCTATAAGATCAGACGCATGCACAGCTGCCTGAGCTTGCGCATTGATGTGTCTTTGTACATTGTGCCCCATGCTATCAGACTGCTGCGGATTCCACGTCCGTCAACCTGTCTTCATGTCACGTCACCGGGATGTAGGTCTCAGCAGGGCGCTTCCTGCTTGATGGCAAGGAGATCATGCTGCCGGTGTCAGAGTCTGACAGCCAGGCGTAAAAGGTTGAAGCCCTTCGTATGTTCTTAGAGGATGCTATTGGGACTCAGAACTTCCTCAGGTAGATTTTGTATCACGATGCGCATTTGCTGTAGCAGCATCTTGAGGACACGTAGGGCAGCTGTTTGCTCCAGCCTGTTGTCACACCAGTGCTGGTCCACAGCTGCACAGTTGCGGACTATGTCAAGACTGGGGCTGGGGCCAGTACTCACTGCTGACATTGATGCCTACGGTTGTAAACGTCGTTTGTTGGCGGTAAGAGGCATGTCTCTGACCAATGACTGGACTTGGTTGCTGTCCTGTGCAGGGTGTATCACGAGCTCGAATCGCTGACACCTGAACTGGTCACGCACGGCTTCCTGCAGTTTCTAGGTGCAGATCAGCTAGCTTACGTGCAAGTAATCAACCAGCTGATAGTGGCAGAAAAAACCATGCACCTGCAACACGCAAGCTGACGTGCGTCAGGATATCCTGCGGACAGCTGTCACATGTCATGAGGTGTTCTTGGGCCTTGCTTTCGTTGCCTTTGTACTGCCAAGCTAGTCAGTGATTACAATAGCTTCATGCATAGAGGCGATGAACACCTGATGTCGCAACGGAAGGTGTCGATGTCTGTGTTGGCCACTCCAACGTGCGTCATGATCACCGCGAGTGCTGACGGAACGTACGCAATCGTGTAGTAGTTGTCGAATGAAGAACCTAATCAAAGTATGCTTGATGTGAAGCCTTATAGCAGTTGATGCGTCAATCAACAGGATTGCACCACTACGTCGTAATGGGAACTCACGGACAAAGCTTCATAATCATATGGCTCCTGCTCGTATCTGGGATAGGAAACAGGCAAGCAATTCACATGATGGCGTGTGATGTTACCGGGAGATCGCGTAATTGTAACTGAGAACTGCATGCCGAGTCGGAGCAACGTCCGTGTTATGCGTTGATTTCATAGCCCACGACGGCAGGCTCTGGACTCCCCCTGTGCTTGTGCAGTATTTCTGTGCAAAATTTCTGCTGATGTTGCGACGTACGGCTGCACAAAACAGCGTGCTGTCATGTCTGCTTGCTAATAAGCTCTAGCTGCCAACTGTCACTGAAGACCGGATGCACAATAGTGTGATCTGCTACGCTCGTCCACCTGCGCGTCACCTTCATTCATCAATTTGCCTGGGAAAAAGCTTTAGTATCTTACCATGATCAGCAGCACAAACACCTGCAAGGCCTCTGCCACTCTTGTAGATCTACTCAGCAGTATACACAGCAGTTCAGAACCCTCAAACGCAACAAGTTGCGATGCAGCTACATAAAAGCAATGTCACCGGCATTGTATGGTGCACATTTTGTGTAGTTGTCCACATATCCACAACAGTGCAGGGGGATGTGGTATGCACTTGTCAACATCGTGCGGATGCATACATCACTGTCAAGGGCTTGTACATGTTCCATGGACCGACTATGTTATGTTTTTGTTGCTGCTTCCAGGTTCTACGTTGATGCCACTTCAACCAGCTGGCATGCTAAAAGGGGCATCAGGCAGCTGGATACTGCAGCCCATCGACGCAAACTGCTGTCATGTTTTGTCGCTTACAAGCCAATGTAAGGTCTTCACAGCGCTTCGTGGCATGGTGCCTCATGGTGTCTGTTGATTCTCAGCTGCAGCAGGCAGTACAGTGAGATTCAGCCTGGCGCAAGAGCGCTTTCTGCCAACAAATGCTTTGACATGGTATTAGCCTCAGCAGCGATGCCGAGCCAATGTTTGAGATAAGTCTGCATATTGGCTGCTGCGCTTGCAGGTACCAAGTGGATGGTGTTGAGCTGCCCTATTGCAGTAAACAGTACGCGAATACAGGAACACAATGGGTGCCTGTGGAGGATAATGTCATGAATGAGATCTTCAAAGCCACAGCCGCAGATGTGGTATATGCTTGGATTATGGGTGAGTCCGAGGCCTAGGGCAGGTCTCTGGCATTGTTGTCATTATGCAGCAGCTGAAAGAATTCAGAAAGTCAACAGTGTTGGTGCACCGGGCTGCTTGAGCAGCTGTTGCTTGCATAAGCCAATGAATGGGATACTGTTTCACTCCCGTAGTGAGTCAGTGCCACTGGCTGTATTCAAGCTTGATCATATATATATAAACTACCCATCAGCCATAGCAACATTGCCATCGGCCCCGCGAACCATTCCAGAAGCGGACTTCAAGCTTCATCACATGGAAACCTACATATGATGGATGTTGCCTGTAATGCATCACTAGCCTTACATCATGCCAAGACTCACAGCAGTGGCAGTTGAACTTGGTATATGACTGCTGCTGTTTGCTGAGACCACCGCTGTCCTGTATCTGCAGACCCACAAAACCCTAAGACTGACTCCAGCCTGCAATGCACGGGAAACATTACAAAGGCAAGAACAAGATGCTGGGCTGGAGACCGAGTTAGAATGGGCTTCGTATACGAGAACATTGACTGCTGCACTACAAGGCAGCAATGCTTCGTGAGGACTGGTGGCTGCATGATCTAATCACAGAGAACAGTATCAGGAGCAAGTCACTTGTCAGTGACAGTGCCGCAATAAGTGAGCTTGCACAACATTGTTGGTGGACAGATGAGCCGACTTTCATAGGCCCTGAAATAAGCGTAGTATCTTCAAGGTGATTGAACACAGTAGGCGGATGTCATGCTTCACTTGTACCAAGCTCACTTTGCCTGATAAGTGATGACCAAGCTACAGTGACTCGAGAGATCTGTGTGGTAACTGCAGTCAGCATGAGTGTTTTGATGTTCTGGTCACTGTATGTCACTGGCAGGGCCTTGCATCTTGTTAACAGTGTTGTCAGGTCTCAATATGGTTGCCCATTGCAGCAGCGTTGAGTGTTTAAAGGTCCCTTGAAGGCCGTCTTTGCTAAGGTTTCACCATCCAGAACTTGTGAATGACATGGTTATCAGTATCATGATGTTATCTTGCACTAGTGACAAATTGGACTTGATTTTGGAGTCTGGTTGCACCTGCCCCAGAGCAGGCAGGTCAACCCTGAAGGCTATCGCACTCAGTGTGAAATTATTTCAGAAATAATGCCTTGTTGCTGCCATCAGTCTGACTCAAGAGTCTGCAGGTTGCTTAATGATTTGCAGACTGAGTGTTGTATACCAGCAGGGGGGCAAATGACCTTTCAGGCTCACGGAGTCGTGGTGGGTATGGCAGGCAGCTGTGCTAGATGAAGGCCTATTGCACAAAAAGATAATCCCTGCTTTTCATTATCGCCAACTGAGGAAGTGTCTGACAATCTGGCTTGAGAGTATATTCTGATCATTCATGCATGGTAGTACCTTACTGTACCATTTCCAGTGCATGAGGGTATTTTTCCTGTCATTCATGCAGTCGCATAGCATCAGATTGTCTATTGCAACATCTTGGGCTGCAACACCCATTCAAGATGCCGCTATTGCAGTGCACATCGTGTCGCAACTTGTGCAGTGCATGGTTTGTGGGTTGGGATGTCACTACTACAGTTTCTCCCCAACAATCACCAGCAGCCACTGAGTGCCGAACCTTGTGTTGAACTTGTAAATAGGCACATTGTAGTATGCTTCTCAAAGACTGCGCCTTCCCCAGTTGCAGGGTTTGTGTAAATGTTTTCTTATGGGATGCGCTACCTGTGTGCCGCACTGAGTCCCAGTGGTCAGTGCCATATGATCATATGACCTTTTTGGGAAGTCTTCTGAAGGCTCCTCTCAGGAAGGCAGTCAAATATACAGCATCAGCCACATGTTCACCAGTGGTACTGACATTAAGTAGGCACTAATGGGTCATGCCATTCATTGCTTAAGCTGGCACGGAGTGACTCAGTTGGCTCAGCCTGCAATGCAGGCCGCTTTGAACTTCCAACTGTCAGCAGGGAACCTCCGTGCGGCACGTTCAGGTGAGGACAGCATAGCATGGTGTGATCATGGATATTTCCATATGCACTGTGCAAAGGTTCGGTTGCTATTCAGATCTTCCTTGACTCCCTGGGTATCACTGATGTTGGACATGCATGGTGACAGGATTCAGAAGCACAATCCTACGTTTTCAGAACGTCAAGTTGATGACACAACTCTCGGTGGCGGCCCCCGTGCATGACATACAGCTCTGTTAGGCACATTCCGAATGATGTTGCATGGCCAAATTTTGTTTACATGCGTGTTGTATGATACTTTGTTGCGGCAACAGGCAGCAGGCGGCCTAGAGGCGAACCTGGTCTGAAACGTTTATGCTGTACTTCTAGCTTACGAACAGGCCACCGTGCTACACCTCACTTGTTACCCTACTACGTTGCTAGAATTCGGGCGTAACGTTGTTTGCACTATCCAACCAGGAGCAGAGTTTCTCAGAAGGTAGTAATTTTGTTACTTTGTTACAGGAGCACAAGCGGGATGCTTGAGACTTGTTGCAACTGGGTAAGGATATACCTCTTCAAGTTGTCTCGGTGCTACTCTGGCGGACCTTATATAGTCTTGTCAGAAAAGTAACACATGTCATATTCCTGGAATATGCTGTTGTATTCTAGAAGCTT
>LWCB01011967.1:0-17064 GCA_001630525.1 Coelastrella sp. M60
CTGATCAAAATGGTGCACACTTTTTCACGCAATCACCCTTCTCTGTGCTAGCAGGTAGGTTGCAATGTATGTTGTGCGTTGCAGCAGACATCTTCTGAGAGAGTCATAGACCGTGCAGACTGCAACATGTGTCACTGCATGCATGTGCCTTTGCACCTGGTCTTAGCAGCGATCTTTGTGAGATTCAAGGCTTCAGACTTACCTGGGAACCCACCAAACTTGCCACCACCAGATGGAGCCAAGCACACACAACAGTTATGCAGTGAGGGTGGCATACTGTCTGCGTCAGTCTTGTAACCCCAGCCGGCAGGACATGTATACTTGTCGCCTGCTTCATTGACCTTCAAGCAAGTTGGTGCAAACTGCACGCACAGGCATAGACCAGGCAAATCAGGTCAAAGTTACGTATTAACAGAGCCAAGCAGCCAGCAATGTTAGTAACACTTGAGCGGAGTTGCTGTGTTGTGTACTGTCACAGCACAACCACAAACAGATAGCAACTGACTGTTGCCTCCTAGTAATTTACATTCAAGTGCATAGCATCAAGTTTACATGCAGTTTGTTGAGTGCACCACAGACAGCGCTGTGAATCAATGAGGATAGCAAGTGTACGATGGGCTGCTGAGGTTGGAATTTTGCAGCCCTGTCAGGCAATGATAAGTCACTGTGATCACTGGTGACCAACTTGCCGCCAGGAACAGTTGCTTCACAAGCGAGTTTGTACTGGCTTTGACTGTCAGGCTAGCAACCAAGTCGCCAAGTGGTGTGTACCTGTGAACAGCAGTTCTCCTGTGATGCTGGCAGATTGCCACTGTCTGGCTTGGTGATGAAACCAGCTGGGCAAGTAAAAGGCAGGTTGGGAGTGGTGGCATCACTGTCCGCACATGTCAGCACCTGCAAATGTGGGCATGCCACAGGACAAGCCAGTAGATAATCTGGTAAACCTGTAGTCTAATTAGGGCATAGCACCTGTGTTTTGCTGAGAAGAAGGCATTGCAGGACAGATTCTTGAAATCACCCAACAAAGGTGCCTGAAGAGGTCTTAAAAAATGTCCCTAGTACAAGAAATTCCCAGTTGAGCATCGAAGCCTACTTACGGACTTACTTTTTGCTCTGCAACACAGCAGTTCTCCTGCGATGCCAGCAGATCATTACTGCCTGGCTTGGTGTTGAACCCATCTGGGCAGTCAAATGGAATGTTTGGTAAATCTGCCTGGCTGTCTGAGCATGTCAGCACCTGTACACATGGAGACGTCAATGGACATGCCATAAGACATGTTGACAAGACACCTCTTTATAGACGGATCTAGCCGGCCAACTTGATCAGCGCTGAGCCAACTAGTTATCCTGAGTGCTGACATATTTGTCACCAGACAAACCGATCACATTGACGAGCAGCTGGCACAGTCAAGCATCAACAGGCCTCTTACCTTCTGTTCAGCAACGCAGCAGTTTTCCTGTGAGGCTGTCAAGTTGCCACTGTCTGGCTTGGGTGCAAAGCCATCTGGGCAGCCAAATGGAACATTCGGTGTATTCAGCTGGCTGTCTGAGCATGTCAGAATCTGCAAACATGAAGTGCCCAGAGTCATTGCCATGGGCATTGTGGTGTTTCATAGAGCCAATTCATCAGTGATAAGCCACTGTATAATAGTATTGTCAGTGTTGTTATGTTATATGCTGATGTAGGTGTCATTGGTCAAATTGAGCATATCTCCCCTACTAGGGGAACAGCACAGTGAGGCAACAACAGTCCGCACACCTTCTGTCCAGGAGCACAGCAGTTCTCCTGTGATGCCGGCAGATTGCCACTGTCTGGCTTGGGGATATATCCATCAGGGCAAGTGAAAGGAATGTCTGGTGAATCTGCCTGGCTGTCTGAGCATGTCAGCACCTGTACACACAGAAGATGGCAAGAGACTGTTCAACAAACATATGGTGTTTTATACAAGTGATCTAGCAGGCCAACTTTATCTGTGACCATGTCCGCAGCCACATATTTGTCTTGAAAGCTGACGTTGCTGTCAACAGACAGTATCAGTATACTTTATTTGCTGGGTAGATGCCACCTTTGTGGCACAAACAAGCAAACACATCTCCCACCTTTTCTTCAGCAACGCAGCAGTTTTCCTGTGACGCTGTCAAGTTGCCGCTGTCCGGATTGTATGCAAAACCATCTGGGCAGACAAATGGCACACTGGGTGCATCTGCCTGACTGTCTGAGCATGTCAGCACCTGCATAGACAAGACGCTTTGAGAAACAAGCTGCAGGAGCAATGAAAAGAGTATGAAGCCCAAATGCGGGTTTGTGGCACAGTGCTGAAGCAGCTGTGGCAATAAGCAACCCTTGCCAGCTGTAGACCAAACATGGTGACATCAGTTATCCCCAACCGTCAATGTACATCAGCTGGTACAAGGGATGCTCCTTGCATAACTTGGAACTGCCTATGGAATCAGCAAGTTGTCAGTCTGCAGGGTGTCATAATCAAAAAGCTGCATGTATGCAAGGAAAGATTTCTGCCCCAGAACAGCAGAAGCTGGCCAGCATGAGGTCGATACGTGACAAGAATAGTTTCTCCTGCAGCAGGCCTATCACCTTTTGCTCACCGACACAGCAGTTCTCCTGCGACGCGGCCAAGTTGTCGCTGCCGGGCTTTGTTGCAAAACCATCTGGACAGTCATATGGCACATTCGGAGTGTTCATGTCGCTATCTGCACATGTTAGCACCTGCATCACGTAGCAATACAGCAGCATAACATCAGCAAAGTAACAGGGGATGTTCAGCTTGCAGGGTGAAAGAAAACACAGCATGTTCTACAGTAGCAGCTGCCTACTGGTAAATCTTTTCAAGCTGGTGCAAAACGACATCCTGAAGTTCGCACCAGTCAGCCAAGAACCGAGGAAGTTCATGCCAAGCAGCTTGGTCACAGGCGCTATAATTACTGCATTATCTTGCAACCATGTTCTGTACCTTCTCATCAGCAACACAGCAGTTCTCCTGTGATGCAGGCAGGCCTTCGCTGCCTGGCTTGGTGTTGAAACCATCAGGGCAAGTGAAAGGAATGTTTGGTGAATCTGCCTGGCTGTCGGAGCATGTCAGAACCCTGCCGGCCTGCAGCTCAACAAGCAGTGTGCAGCCTCATGTACACTCTAGCAGATGCTCAGGGTACATCAACAGGCACAACTGCAGGGTATCATGCGCTGTACAGCATACAGGCGTATAGTCAGCTGTACAGCTGATCAGGAACATGTCAACATGATCCCGCTGACCTAATCACACTGTAGATGATCTGCATGTGGCAGGACTGGTGATGGATGCAAATTGCACTGTATAGAAGAGGCCGATTCGGAAGATGGGGACAGACAACTGAAGGCAATGCCATGAAGTAAAGTGTCAATGACCAGTACAGGACTTACAATGCAACATGCTGACTCTGAGGGGGGTCCAACACTGACAGAACTCTCATTGAAGGTGGCTCCTGATGAAGAGCAATCATACCGCTGGGCCCCCTCCTCTGAGAGATTCACATCACCACAAGTAGGCTGCAAGCCTCAACACAGCAGCAACAGCATGTTGATTTAAGCGCTTGTGAGCGAGCATACTGATGTCAGGATCGCACAGGTAAGCACGCATTGTCAAGCATTGCCAAGAAGATGGATGACACATAAAATCTACGCTAGAAGCGCAGTGGTGCACAGGTGTTGAACAAGTTGTGGATTGAAGGGTGCTTTGGAAGCTTTGGGCATGCCATAGATGGTGCAAGCAGCCACAACAATCAGTTCTTCTACAGCCAGCCAGCCAATCAAACTTACCCTGACACAGACGTACTGGAAGTCTGTCCAGAAAATTCCATCGCTGTTGATGCAAGCAGCGCCACAACGAACATCTTCATACTTTGATGACAGCTGAATGGCCTTGAAGCCCAAACCCTCACCAGCCTGGACAGACAGTGTCTTAACGCCCTTGCCCTGCTCACAGTTGGAGCAGGCACCACATTGAGACCCGTCACCTTTAGGGCCATTAGCAGTCCACTCGTGTGTCGTGGTTACATTGGCGCCTGTTTGGATGCTGTTCCCGTAGATGCCAGTGATCTGTGCACCGCCAGTCCCAACATCCACCACTGTCAGTGACGTGAAGGTGAAGAAGGTATCATCAGTGGTGCTGAAGATGAGAGGGTTGCTTGGAGGCACAACTGATTCTGGTAGGCCTGCGGGGCCTGAAATGGGACCCAGGCCTCCAGATCCAGTAATGATGGGCCCTACTGGGCCAAAAACAGCACCTTCAAAGTCACATGTGATGCTGTCTCTGCCGCCGCAGAGCTGGTTCTCTGCGGCATTGCTTCCAGGCAGGAGCCGTTGACAGTTCAGGCCGTCCGGTAGATTGATAGGGGCGTAGTACGTATCCTGGGTGGGAAACGGGGCAATAGGTACTTCCAGCCTGCGCTGCTGACCATCGCATGTAAACTGTGCTGTTGCTTGTGCTGCGAATGAAAGGGCAATGGCAGCCCAGGCAAACAGCGAGACCTTCATATCTGGGTCGTATCTTGACCGCAACGACTGCGTAGCAGCGCATACCAGACAGGCATCAGGTGAGCAAGAGCGTGAAGGTTAGGCATTGCATGTGTAAGCATATAAATTGTATGAACTCACTTCCCCGGCACAAATTGAACTGCAAGCAAATTGGTTACAAACCTAGGAATGTCGTCACAGGTGGTTGAGTGGTTGAGATCGCTGCTGCAGCCACACAGCATTGCAAACAACCCAAAAATGACGGAAATGCATTGCGTAACTACGTGTTAGGCCTGCTGCGACCACAAACGGCTTGCAGTCGCCAGATCAAGGATGCAGGTCGCTGGTGAAGACAGCAACTCGCAAAAGTGCCCCATTGGTATATTTACCTTGTTTATAATATACTCTCACGACGTCGTGGCCAGCAAGTATGAAGTACGCGAGCAGCTGACGCCTCGTTCAAACAGGAATGCCGACCGGTGCGTTCAGCTCTGTGCAGTAAAGTCACATGCCAAATTACAGTTGCAAACAAGTAAACTAAGAAGCTATATAGGCTCATGTGCTGGAAGTGGAAGGGGGATCAGTGGTAGTTTTGATATTAACACGACAACCACCTCCTATGAAGGGAATATCCGCACGCATTCCTGTGCAGCGTACGCACTATGTACTGCTATGGCTGATGCGTGAGGATCAGGCCCAGATAGGTGACATTCATCATGCTGGCTGTGGGGGGTGATCACAACGGAGTTTACTTGGCCTCTGTGTCGCTGCAAGCACGTACTTCAGCATGGAGAAACGTTTGATAGCACCATAGAATGAGCACGTACAGTTGTTGCATGCGACCATGCATTGGAGCAACAAGATCTCTCTTTGCTGACTACCTGCTGACACGCTTCAAGTAGCACTCCTACGGGCGCGTCATCGAGACGTTTGGCTACTCGTGGACGCAATGGAAGAATCCAAACAGGTTTACAGATGCAATGCTCTCCATCTATGCCTGCATGGCATACAGCTGACTGCACACATTGGTTGCTGTTCCACTGCTGCTGCAACAATGTAGAGTCATATGTGTCCACAATGTGTGTCCTATTGCAACCGAGCAGCTGGCACATGCGTGCCTGGTGTATTTTGCGGTAGGTAGTCGCTTAATGCTGGGCAGGAGCATCTTGTAACGACTGCGCTAGCAGACAGCAACAGTGATACTTTGTAGTGAAAATCAGCAGCAATGTGAATAGAACACCTCATTATGGTGGGCGCAGAGCAACAACTTGCAGATCAGTCCTGCTGTGATCTACCGAGAAGCTATGAAGTGAACAGTCCGTGGGTCAATCACATGTTGTGTTGCTGTTTCTTGCTGCTAATGTATGCACACCTTCTTTGCTATTGTTGATACTCATGGGCAGCCTGCTCGACTTCAACCCCGCCCCATGCTGCTTGATCCCGTCTTCCATGACAGCAGCACCAGCAGCAGGTCTGGCAGGTGCAGATATAAGGCCCATGTTCTTGGTTGCTGCTGCTGCTGTCTTAGCTGATGGAGCCAAATATGAGCACCTTGTCAGGCGAACTGCTTGTGTTGTTGTTGCTGTTGCTGCTTCATGCCGTAGTTGGTGTGGCTGACAACCCTGCAACTGCTGCCTGCAGAATGTTGCTGCTGCTGTTGGAGCACACAGCGCACATGCCATCCTCTCTGAACTGCCACGCAAGTTGCTGGTGCTCAGGACCCCCTCCCTCTGCTGCTGCCATGAGGCTGGCTGAGTGGTGTTTGCTGTTGTTGTCTTGTGTACATTTCTTTTATAGTCAATTTTGCTGCTGCATGTGGCTACCAACTACCTGCTGAGTTCGCTGCTGCTGGTTGTTGTTTGTTGCTGCTAGCCTGACACACATGCAGGCTTGTTGCATGCATCAGCTACTCCCTTACCGCCGCTTCTGACGAGCTGCTGCTGCCAGAATCGTTTACCTAGTGGCTGCTTGCCCGCCAACACGCTTCAAGCGGTCTCCGGTGGTCTACCCTTGTCGTAAAGAGGATGGTTGTAATAATTGTTCAATTCCACCTGCGAAATATCGGGTGCGAGGCCGATGGCACTAGGTGCTATGGCGTATGGTAGCAACCATTATTATTACCTTGTGGCCAGGGCATCAGCAAGCTGCTGCTGCGCTGCTGCTTGTAAGTTTTCATGCAGGTCATCTCCGCACACAATCGTTTACCATGATTCTGTAATCAGCGGTTACTGCACGCAGGACTCCATCTTGCGAGTTTGCTGTGAATGCTGATGCCTGATCACACGCACAGTGAGGCTTTTAGAAATTTTATTACTGAAGAGCACTAGTTTTTCTGGAAAGGAGAATCACATGAACCACCGGGCTGGACAGGCTGCCAGCTGCAATTGCAGATGCACACTCTACATCAGCCTGAAGTTCAGAATTGGCAACACCTGGGTGGACCATACTGAACTGGGGAGACTTCCAGTGATCACAGATTGCCAGATAAGCCTCTACAGCTCTTGCCTTGAACATACCTACGAGCGACGACGTCTTCCATTGTGAAAAGAAAGAGAGATTTGGCTCATGCAGCAAGATGCATGCAAACAAGATGCATGTTAATAAGGATTCTCACAGCAAGCAAGCAATGCCCTCGATTGCGGCGCCACAATCATCAGGTTCTGCTGCAAGACTGATCAATGTTTGTCTATCTTGAATGCAAAGGTGTTGGAGAAACAGACTTCACACTGAGAGCGGGCGGTTTCTATTCCGTGTCCCTACGCGTGCGCACCCTGTAATAGTAGTATTCTCTACACCCCCGCCCACTCCGGCCACAAGGCCCTTGGGAAGCCTACGTGCCACACTCTACGTACGGTGGGCGTACGTGCACGTAGTCATGCAGCCGGACCGCTCTGGCGCCACACTCACATCGAGATGCAGTGTCGCACAAACTTGAGACCAACTTCTTCCATAATCCTCTGAATGTGTTTTTTTCGGTGGTACCGTTGTCAAGGAAGTGCACTTGAAGGCCAGTACTAGCAGCAGTGACTCATGACCAGTAGTGATGTAACCACACGGACGTGACAACGGAGAGACCCCATTGAAAGTGTGATTTTGCAACGTAAAACAGTTTATGCGCATTGATATCGTGTTGTATAAGCTTATTGTGGTGTCATTTGAGTCCTTATACTTCCTATATAGGATATATCGGTCGCTGATCGAGTGTCCCTCGGCCAGTGTGAGGCGCTGTCCTCAACAGAAACCCTTCCACCCCCATTTTTACTGATAAACACAGATTTGACTCTTCTGCAGACCTGTGCGCTGTCGTTTGGTCATCTGATCACAGGGAGTTAGCCAACGTTCCGAGCGTTCAGCGTGCTGGCGGTGGTCAAGGGATAGGCCCGTAAGTGCAGACATCAGGTCATGGCAAGGAATTATTAACCTTCCTTACAATTACAATGCGCAATTTGTGTGCCGTACATGTGCCAGCGCTCACTGATGGTCCCTTCCTCAATGGATTGATCGCTACTGCGGTTTATTTATATTATACATCTTGCATCTGATATGACAAAGTTTCTTGCGATGCCTGTAAGGTACCAGCTCAGCAGTGACACCATGCGCCGTGATCATCGGTCGACGTACGTCGCTATTGTTGCGCGCAAGCTCACCAAATTCTCATTTTCTGCGAATAGCAGCATTGACGGATAGCCTCATAAGAACGCAGAACACTCGGTTGCTTGCTACCCAAGTCACAGCAGTCTTTGCACCGGTCTGTTGCTGCAGGCATTCACTGGACTTATCAGCTGCAGCTTCCTTGCAGCCATAAGATTTCCACTCTTACCAGCTCTCCGCGACCCCAGGTTGATGCCTGGCATGCTATTCCTGCTGTTACCTGCCTGCTGGCTGATAGCTGCCTCCCAACAGGCACTAGCACAGAACCTGATATGCGATGGTCAGATTCGCACCATCAACATGGCACAAGCCCCATTTCCAGATAGCCCCCCTTGGACTCCCTGGGTGGGGCCCCCAGAATTTACTTGTACACGACCTTTGGCGGGTACATCCCAGAGTTGTGGCTCGAAGGCTCGTGATCAGTGTGGTGACCTTGAGTTCACTGCAGTTCTCCAAGGCTCTGGGTCATCCCCCGGCATCATCCCTCCTGACAACCCGCTGCTATTTTCACTCAGGCCAGAAAGCACTGCATACTTCACTTACATGCAATTCACAGCGGCAGATATAGGAACAGGCGGTGCTCAGGTCACTGGCAACTATGGGTCAGTATCCAGTCTATCCCCAGTCACTACCACTCACTCGTGGGCTACAAATGGCCCTACCCAGTTGCCCAATGGTAACACTGTATTTGGTGTATGCACTAACTGCACTGTTGGTCTCGGCGTCAAGGACTTGGAGGTCAGGTCAGCACCGGGTACAGGATTTAGGAGCGTGGCCTTATCACAAAGGTTCCCAGACACCCGATGTGAGGGTTCAGGTGTCAATAACGATGGTATTCTATGGACTGGTATGAGGTACTCATGTGCGGAGGTGAGATCACTGACTCAGATCTAAGTCTGCTGTCAGGCTGTTCTGAGTCAGCAGTTTCATTGTTCGGACCTGTATTTGTTCACACATGATGCCCACGCGCATTTCTTGCCTCTCACTGTCCATTGCAAACAGACCCTGCTTAGCCACATGCTTGTTGTTATCAGTCCGGCATCCAATGACCACAATACCTTTATTAATATCTTGTAACGTGTGACACTCCACAAAAAGCAGCATGGAGCCTCAGGCAGAGGAGCAATGAGTGCCTGATACTTGCCTGACTGTCTGTACCTTTACACTTGTTTGGCTGTCTGCAGCCAAATTGTGGCGATATTGACCTGGACACAGAGGGTGCCCAGCGCTTTGCTTGCCAGCCACCCTTGTCGTTCAACAATGAGGCTGTCAATGCCCGGAATCCAAGCACAGATGCATGCTGCACACGGGTGCGTGCTATGCTCATGGCAATACACTCACTGAGCAGCAGCGTGCATTGTGATTGCTATGCAAGAGGTCTCACGAGGCTGATCCTACAGGGACCTGTATTGTTACAGAACGACCTTCAAGTTGACCGCTCTCAGGTTACTTTAGCATAGTATGCATGCAGACTGATGGTACTCATAGAACTTGCCGCTTTCGGAAAGTTGTGTGCTTGGTGCAACACTTGGAGACCGGCTGCATTGTATTGAACAGATTAAGCACAGCAGATATGCAGGTCTATCACTGAAATTCAGTGACATGGTTTTCTTCTGATGTTGCTGCCAGATGGCCTGAATATTGGTAGCCTACAACAATGGGCAGTAGCCCACATGCAAAGTCGCAGCTGCATGTTTATCCAACAGCAGAACGTGCAGCAGAGCGCAAGATGTATCCTATGTTCTGCCATACGGTAAGAGCCAATGACAGTGATACCACACTTCTGTCCATTTTTCCAGGACTTTCAGGCTACCTGCGGCAACACCGATCCTTCTCGTCCTGGTCAGAGGTTTGACTGCGCCCCCCAGCTGTTTAATGAGTCAGCAATTGATGAACCTGCCAGCAGAACCGCATGCTGCGTAAGTAGTACACAAGTTGTATAAAAGTGCATTTCAGCATCAGCAGACTCAAAGGTCTTGGTGCATTTACAACCCTTGGAAGCACCTTGAAGTTCGCTCTGTACAGTAAAAATACAGTATAGCAGACTAAAAATTGGCACACGCCAGTTGATCCCTCTTTGTAGTGTTTGGAACCTTATGTTTGCTAACACCTTTGGTGTGCACAGATGATTATGCAAAGACCTGTAACACGCCACCAGTTTTCATGCTGTTGTTGTTTGTCTGTCATTGTACTGCAGTTTGACCTTCCCCCAGATGCGCAATCGGATGTGGACTTGTTGATTATCAAAACAGTGTCACCCTCTGTGGAGGATACTGGCGACCTTAGCCCGCTGAGACCAGTGGGTTCCGTATTGACCTTCACACTGACAGTCCGTATGAGTGCCTTGGCAGATGCAGTGGCTAGAGATGTGGTGGTGACTGACAAGTTGCCAAGGGGGTTGACTGTCAAGAGCGTGAGAGAGCGTCCAGCTGACAAGGGTAGGTAGTCAGGTGCAGACACACGAAGAGAGACCTTGCCTGAGGAGATGAGATCTGTGTCAAGAGACCAATGTGGTGTAATGCATTGTTGGCATGCAAGTCAATCATTGCAGAGGCTTGAGGAATTTTCATATTTGTACAAAGAGCTGAGGGCCCTGCAGTGTTTATCAAAAGCATGCTGGTGGACATCATCAGTCAGGGCGTGCAGAATCCTGTAGCGACATACCCCAGCAAGAGACGTGAGTCCAGATCGAAGTTTGATTCCACTGTGCAATGAATATCACTTTCAATTGAAAATCACTCAGCATGCAATCACTTGTGCCCAATGTACATTACTGCAGCTTGCTCTTCCACAGCCAGGCGGGTGACCTGCAATTGGGACAGATTCCTGCCATCTGACGTCAAAGTCATCACCATCACAGCTAATGGTGTGCAAGCAGGCGTTTGGGTCAACCCAGCAGAAGTAACAACAAGCGACAGGGACACTGACCCAAGCAACAACAGAGACACAGCTACAGCTCGCATCACAGTGAGTGTACCAGATACAGCAAGGGCTTTGGCTCAGGCCATACATTGAGCTATTGGATTTGTTATGCTGGTGTACAAAACTTTGATCAAGATTCGAATACATGACATAACGCAGTACAGCAGCTGCTGGGTGGTAGGCACGTTTGATGCAACATGCCACAAAACACTGTGATGGCCGGTGTGCAAATGACGCATGATATCCGCCATTACTGGTTCTAGTGGCTTGCAACACCTGGACTGCCTGTTGTTCAGGGTGCATGCTGCCTCACCCGTGATGGTAACTGCGAGAACACTCTCCCGTCAAGATGTCAACCACCCAATGAATTTTCCAGGGATCAAACATGTGGAAATGCGGTATGCGAGCAACCGGCTCCTACCCCACGTACCGGCGCCTGCTGCGTTATCACAACCGCTGGCGCCACCTGCACAAACAGAGTCCCCAGGCCAGCTTGCCAGGGAACTTGGCATCGGAGCCGTCTGTGCTCGGAGATAAGCTGTGCGGCAGCTGCGCCTACAGGTGCCTGCTGCGACCCGGCTGACGGCACATGTCGCAACGGGGTCACCCGTGCAGAGTGTCCGCTGACAGCTGCATGGCAGCTAGGTGGCAGATGTGGTTTTGACAACTTTTGCACCGGTAGCTGCTGCAACACTGATGCCGGCAGTTGCCAAGAGAACATTCCGAGGAGCGCGTGCCGGGCCCCTGGCAGATGGGCACTATATGGCCGCTGCGACCAAGTGACCTGTCCAGCTGTAAGTGCATCAGCCAAAGATGTTTCTCGTCGACAATGCACATTGTGTTGTAGTATGCACACTGTCAAGTGCTGCACAGACACTGCATTGTCACTTAGAGGGTTTGCAGCAAGTATCTGCAGAGCTCTGTTACACACTATCAAAAGCAACCTTCTTTCTAAATTTTACCTATCAGACACTGTCATTACAGTAGACAAATGAGAAGTTTGTTCTGTTCTGCAGCTTGGGCCTGATCCCCGCTGCATCCCTGCTTGGTACGGGTGCCGACCCGGTGGTCCCAATGAGTGCTGTCCAGGTTACAGTTGTCAACCAACATATCCAAATTGTGTGGTTGGCCCATATGCTTGCAAGCCAGACAGACAAGCCTGTGTGCCTGCTGGAGGAGAGTGTGGAGGCAAAAGCGGAGGTTGCTGCTGTCAAGGTGAGATGCATGAGGTTTTATTGCAGACTTGCGAACCAGATGCTGCAGAGATATGCTGTGGCACCAAGATTTTACTTGTGTTCAAAGCTAGCTCCATGATATGGCAAGTGCATGGAGTTAGAAAAAGTTTCTGGGCGTGTCCAAGTGAATAATTGCAACACCCTGTGATACATGCAGCAAGATACCTTTAAGGCAGCAATACGCCTGTCAGAAGAGAATGGGGCACCTCAGCAGAAACGTCATTATGCAAACAACTCGTTGAGCTTGTTGACCACAAGCAGCAATCGATTGTCGAAAAGTTATTTGTGCCTTACTAACAGTACCTTGCCAATTGCTGCAAGCTTAACTGTTGAAATAGGGTTGCACGCACATATGCACGTACACAGTATGCCATACTGTCTGAGTGCCTCAGACGGTCTGAGTGCCCTGCTGTTTTGATTTTGATGCAGGTCATGCCTGTCGCTGGTCCCCAAGCCGTGATATGGGCACATGCTGGGTGATGATTGGCGGTTGCACAAATAATGGTGGCCGCTGTCAGAGTGATCTAGGATGCTGCCGAGGTAGTCGCTGTAAGTCTGGCACGTGTTCACCAGCTGTGTGCTACAGGCCTTGCAAGAGCTTTGACTGTTTTAAGGAAAGGGAGAAAGACTGTCATGCCTTCTATGCTGCAGCCGCCTCTGAGTAATTGGCTTGGAGGTGATCATGATCATCATAGCGGCTATTGTATACTTCCTACTGTATTGCTCTGATAGGTTGCAACTGGGGCCTGCTGTGTATAAGTAACTGGTGTATCTGGTGTGCTTGTGTATAAGTAACTGTGGACTGCTATTTGATTTGAGGAATGTCACTGGCTGAGCACCCACAGTGGTGCTGTGCAGCTGGCATACTGCACCAGCTGCATAATCACACGGCATTGATTCGATGGCATATTCAGCTGCACTCCCAATAAAAATATGATATTTTCATTGACAGCACTCCCCTGTCATTACTGCTTGCTGCTGACATACTTTGCTTGATCAAAGCTGCTTTGTTTGACTGAGTTGGGTGTCCGTAGACAGAACATATCCCTAATTTTGGACTGTACCAGTAGCAGCCAGCTGAACCAGTCTGAGCCACCAATGCTCGCTGATACGGACTAGATTTGACTGCTGTTCAGCACATGTGCTATTCCCCGGAACTGTTGTGCTATGGTTTGCTGCAAGCTATGAGAATGGGAGTGGTTGAGGTCAGCGTATTCTTGATGTTGTAAGGTGATATCACCAATCGATTGCCTTTTGCTCAGATTGAGCCTTCAATATGAAATTTATGGTAAGTTTGCCTTGATATTTTGCTGCCATGATGGCAGGCTGTCAGAATGGACAGAGGATCTGAATTTGTCAACTAATCAGTTTTTGTGGATGCAATATGCTCTATTTTGGAGTATTGCTGGCCCCTGAATGTCCTGCTGTGTTGGTGACTGTGACGCACCAACAGATAAGTCTGCACATCGATGCGTATGACTTAAGGAATCATGTGCAAGTGAGGTGTTGAATTGCAGAACATTTATCAAAGGTGCCCATGGCACCAATTTGGCAGCATGACTTGCAAGACTGGGTAATGCTGTTTCCAGCGGTGTCTCCTGCTCAGTACTGGACATAGCTGCAGTGTTCCTTTGGCATCTTGCCATTTGCCTTGGGTGCCTTTTTCTGATGCTAATGTCCGATTGCTAAGCACAATCATCGGGGCCTTGATGTTCCAACAGCTTTCTTTGTTCATGTTATGTGGGCCTGGTAACATGCAGCACTTGGACGGCTGCAGGTACAGCAGTGAGAACTCTCAGGCTGTTGCATGATGAGTGTCTGCATTCTAAAAGAGATTCTGGCACTGCCAGTGGCATATGTGGCGAGACTTTTTTGAGCTTGTGAACTGATGGCCACTATTGTTTGTGAGGTTTGGTAGCTTCCTTGGTGCACTTAGCATGGCAGGTACCTGGCTGGACCGGTCCTGGACCGCTTTGCTGGGGAAAGCATGAAACCTGCTTTTTCGTCACCTGATTTGCATCCAGTCATCTTGAGCTTGTGCCACGTCAGTGATGTTATGGTTCATCATTCGTGCAACAGTAGCACATCTCCGTTCTAGCTGCAAAAGAAGTGTGGCAGTGAGTGCAATGAGTCCAAATGAAAAGATACTCTTGTGTACAGTAAGCTGTCCGGCAGCAGGTGTGACAGCAACCCAAATCAGAGCATGTTTGTGCCTATCCAGCAGTGCTTGCCCGTCTCTGCAAGTTCAGGTGTGCCTTGATTTTGCTGCGTTGCAGGGGTAGGTCTAACATCAATGCAGGTTTTTGTATTCTATTTCCCTCCGAGTACAATAAACAACAGCGTACCATGCACGTGCTGATCACGACCACTGATGGTCATGCATGGACAGCCTGATCAATGAATTGAGATAAGGAAGGTTCAGGCTTGTGCATTACCCACTCTGGCCAGCTGCCGTCACACACTATTGCGGCACCAAGCTCAAGCAGACAGCACAAGTTTTGCTTGTTGACGCCGCTAGCAGATCTTGGCCCAAGCCTACGGTAGTATACAGTAGTACGTATGTACAGCTGTACAGCAGTCTGCCAGGACACTTGTAGTGCTGCTGTTGCATGGCTAACTCTTTCAAAGAGCGGCTGATAGTGCAACAGGCTGTGCTTTCTGTCTTTTAGAAGAGTGTTCAACATCAGGGTCTGATGCTGATACCTTGCCAAGCTGGCTTCCTTGGCAACAGCGCAGCTAGACTCTAGCACTAGCTCGGAGCTGTTAGCACTATCAGTTGAGGACTGTCAGTGCCGCCGTGAGAGCTGCTCTGTTCAACAACCGTCACGGTATTACGGTCAGCTACTAGTATATAAGAAACATAGAAAACACACAGAAACTTTTGTGGCACAGCATGAAACATGCACAGCAGGTTGATGCATCATGCAACTAGTATGCCATGTCGGTCAGTACATGATATCATGATACATGATATCATCGATGGCACTGCCTGCCTAGGACGGTGAAACCACCAGACCTGTCACCACTGTCAAATGAATACCAATGAGCTTGCACAGCGAAATGTGTATTCTTGCCAAGTACTCATGTGAGGAAAGCACAACTGCACATGTGTACACAGCTGCGTGGGACTGGTGCGACGGCAACAGCATACCCATCAGTTTGCGTCAAAGTTCAGAGTGAACTTAGACAAATGTACAATATGCCGACCATTGCTGTCACGAAATCGGTCGTACAGCAACATCAACGGTCACCATACAGTGAAGAGAAAGCAGCAGTCTGCGCTAGTGCGGGTGTGTGGAATAGGCTTTATGTACCATTGTTATAGGCAGTTTATGAACGATGACCTTCTGCAATCGACTTCGGTTGATGATGACCTCACGCTTTGGACCAATTTCTGTCTCTGCGTGTTCCCGCTGCCTGCAGATAATCTGCAATCAGGGATACCCTTTGAGAGACGCGTCCCTGCTGCAAAAATATGCAAATGTTGTTATTACAATAAGTCTGATTAGCAACCTGTGGGCTGCAAGCGGTGTTAGAACAGGCGTGTCACACGCCGCGTGTGACCGTGGGTGTGGTTAACAACGGTTATCCGGAGACGATCAATTGAAGTCGAGAACACAGGTGTGTTTCAGCATTTACTTTGATGCTCTGAATGTGCTGTGACGGCCCTGGCACAGCACCCGTGTTCATTCGTTGGCGCAATACAGCAATACAGCCTACACAATGCACTTCAGCAGCATGGTAGCCACACTTAATATGATTAATTGACGGTTGATCACTATATTGGCCTCTTCTTAGCAACAAAAAGCAGCGACCAACGGCTGGTAACGTGTGGTTAGTTAAGCTGCGTCCGGACTCAGAACGTCCATCATTCATCTATTCTTTTGTGTCTACAACAAGTTTGCGTTCGGATCGGTCGGTCGGCTGTTCTGACAGAAAGGTGCTAGCTGTACGCAGTACCAGCGAGACACATGCCACTGCAGCTTTCCGCGCAGCCAAGTGCAAGAATAGATCTCTGACTTGCACATAGTTGAGCAGAAATGCCAGCCATGGCATAGTCATTGGCTGTTGCCTGCGCAGCAGTCTGCAGTACAGCGCGAAGTGTTAAAGTCAAAATTTGCTCGCAGCTTGCCAACTTACACGGTCTGTTTTAGGGCTCTTGTTGAGGAGATCAAACACCTTGACTAGTGCCCAGTCTGTTAAGAAGGTGATGGCTTATGTCAACCCTTTCCTGTTTGCCTTTTGTGCCTGTAGTTCATCCCTCTTACGCACCCCAAGTGGACCCAAGCGCATGGTGGCTCACAGAAAGCAGCAGTGCATAGCGCTGCTGACAGTATCTCTCTTGCTTCTTGGCACTGTTGCTGCCAGTGCCGATGTTGCAACAGCAGCCAAGAGGGGTGGTGCCAAGGCAAAGAATGCTGGCAAGGACACACCTACCAAAGCCAACCCAAAGCGCAGCAGCTCAAGTAGCAAGGCTGACAAGAAGCAGACACAACGTGCAGTGGTGCAGCCACAGCAAGGCAGCTTAAGTGACAAGTTTATCTGTGATGGCAAGCTCCATGAGCTCGTCATTCCGGCAGCACCATATCCTGAGAGCAGCCCCTTCAACAACCCTTACAACAATCCCCCGGGCATCACCTGCTCAAGGCCCAACGGCGGTTTCTGCGGAGCTCAGGAAAGAGTGGATTGTGATGATACTGGGGAAGCAGCCTCCAGAAATGCCACTGGGAACATCATCAGGGACATTGG
>LWCB01011978.1:0-11119 GCA_001630525.1 Coelastrella sp. M60
GCAGTGATGCCTGTGAGGACAGTGGAGTATCGAATAGTGATCCCTCTCCACACCTGTCTGCTGTGAGCCACGTCTGTGACAAACGTGGAACCCTTTCTGACCACAGAACGAGAAACAACCCTCTTCTTGAGCACATTCTACAGTCCAAAGTACAAGTGGGCCCTGGGTTGCCTGGATTGCAGCAGGAACACAATCATACTTTGGGTGAAGGTGAGCAGTGAATGCCAGCCTGGCGATTTGACACATCACCACACAGCGCAGACAACTAAAGTTCTTGTATCAATTCACACTTTATTGACTCTAACGGCTCCTGACAGCTCCAGAAAACACACACTGACTACTGCAGCCTGCAGTGTCATTGCTGGCATCAACAGCTGCAGCCTGCTGTGGACAACACGGCTACAACCAGCCTGAGGTGTCACCATGATATGCTGATACGCTGCTGACCTACACACTGGACAGTACGTGCAGTAACACAATTGCGTACTGCTCTTGAGACAGATTTCACATACAAGGCCTACTTTGACAGACAGATCTGACTGACTGTTGTTGCAGGATCATCCAGCAAGGCTGTTGCAGGCCTTGTCAGCTCCCCAGCATTGCCCCAGTCAAGTCCAAAGTTGCTTCAACAAGGTGGTGTCTGTGGGGCATTTGATGACCCAATTTTTGGAGTGCAGGGGCTGTTTAGGTTGCCTGTTGACCCAGGAGCAAGCCGGAATGACCACTTGGGTAAGAGCAGACAGGCAGAGTGCTGTGTCTACTATCACAACTGATGTGCAAAATGATCATAATGGAAGAAGTATCAATGTACAGCCTGGCAGTGCACGCCCAAATTCACCTTTTGCTTTCAAATATAACTTAGCTTGCACAGACCGGCTGGGGCCTGGTGTCCTGCACATCATGCATCCCTGCATTGTGCCGCAATACCTGGTTTGACATTTCACAGCATGCACTTAACATTACAATGGCTGCAATGTAGCAGTCCCCAAATCTCTGTCAGCAGTTGAGCATTGCATTGCACACCTGATTACTGTAACAATTACAACTGACTTGCACTTGCACATGCATCCGAGTACTGAATGGTGCCATTGTCCCTATGTGATACCTGCATCATGCTGTTGTAGCACTTGTCAAGTGTACTTGATTGCCCTGATAAGTCATGGCCTCTGCTGTTCTGCCTGTTGTATGCACAGCAGCTCAGTGTGCTGCAACAGAAAACCTGGGTACCACGACCACTGGCAGCAGAAGCAATCAACAGCCAGCGGCTGCAGCAGGTAGGTGACCATATAAATCGTAGCCTACAGCAGATGATTGTTAGTTGAGGCTGATTGCTTGCAGTGCGATCTTACGACCCCAAATCTCTTTGATTGCATTTCCCATGACTTTCTGACAGACACTGTGCACTTGAATGCTGCTGGCAGCATCGCATGCTTGGTGATTTTCAGCAACAGCGTGCTGTCATGCCTCACTCGGTAGTATAGAGTACTGTTTAGAGAGGTCCCGGCAACGCTGTAGGTGCTGTACAGGCGCTGATATCACGTTCACTCCGTTGCGTAGTGCAGGACATGGCTGCATAGTGTTAGGGCAGCTTGCAACAACTTGTACTACGGTAGTATAAGCGCGCTGCCAGGTGTCATATCATCTCACCACCACCGCCACCACTGCAGCAAATTTTAAGCTACAGCAAAATTGAATATGTTTTTCACTAATAGTGCCATGTCCAACGCACCTGCAGGAGCTTCTGAGGAGGGCAGATATGCCATGGCTACAAGACTCTCAGTTAGTAGGGCACTGTCACCGGGTAGTCTGCCAGGTGAGATTGAATCTGCAAGTGGTTGTGCAAGCCTTGGTGAGGATCCTCATTTAGCTGTGCAGCTACCGCATTTGCAAAGCAACATCTCACTTACATTGCTGATTTGTTCACTTGGTATTTGTGACTCTACACTGCAAAAAGCAGCATGCCTACTTGCTTGTTGAGTGCACCATGTACATAGTCACAACTGCACCATGTCGCCACAACACAGTGCTTCACTGAGTCGTCCAATGTGCAGTAGCTCCTGAGCAAAGCCCATCATGACGTCTGTGCTATTGAACCTGTTTCCGCAGGCATGGCTGCTGGGTACCCAAGTTCTATGCTGCCTACTACTGGCAGTGGAACAACCTCCAGACCAGGACTTCTACCAGATGTTCATCCCAGGAGGACAGCTTTCCAGGCACTGAGTGAGCAGGATATACTTGAAGGTATGCCCGGTTATCACACAAACTTTCTGCATAACAGTGTCAGTCACAAGTTTTGCAGCTAGAGATACCCTTTACCGCTAGGCAGACATGCATACCTGTATGTGCTGAGCAAAACATCATGTTCAAAATGACTGCTTTGTGGAATGTTTTAGTTGAGCGAAACCCGATATGGTGGACATCACAAAACAGTGCCACTGCCAGCCATCAACCCCAACGAGCGCAACTGTCGTACCTGAGATAATTCTGTACATGATTGTATGGTATAGATCTGGCTAGTACACCTGGTTCTCAACAGGTAAATCAATCATTGGATCATCTGATGATCTATCACATTCAACCTGCTGTTGTACAGAGACCCTGAACGACGACTTGATGTTGCCTGCCCCTGACACTTCTGTTCCACAAGCAGCAGCAACGAGAGCAGAGAAATCTTGGCCACTTGCACTGCCAGCCTTGCTGCAGCCTACTTTGTCAGCAGCAGCAGCCGGCAACATGCAGCAGCAGCAACACGCACATCCGATAGGCTATCAGTGGCAGCAGCAGCACTGCTGGCAGAAGACTATGACCAGTAAACCTGACAGAAAGGCAGATCAGGAAGAGCCAGGTTGGCGGCCTCATGTAGAAAGTGATGATGATGAACCAATACGGAGCATAAAGCAGCACGGGCCTGCTGCTGCCCCGTTTCCAGTCAACAATCTGCAGTCCGCTTTTGACAGCGTGGCAGGGCAGCACTTACTGGGGCGTACAGCAGACACAGCTCCCACCACAGCAGCCTCAGGCAGTCTTTCAGCTACGTCAGATGATGGGTATGCATTGGCAGTGAAGCGCACAGCGCCATTTGAAGCTGGATTGAGAAATCTTGCATACACAGCTGGAGATAAGTGCCTGAAATGTTTGCAGAATGTTGAGAATCTGGAGGATCAGGGCTTGTTCAAAATCTTTGAGTCCAAAGATGAGGAGGGCCACCCAGAGCGAGGGTTTGAGATCAGGCGATTGAGCTGTTACGTTGCGCTGGGCAACCATACCATCAGCCAAGTGGAGAGAGAGATAGATGCCAGCCGTTTGCCGGCCCATGTGCAACTGCGGCAACTGCAATCAGTGCGAGCAGATCATCGGGATTTCCCCTCTATTTGGCGTGATCGCTTGGTACAGAGTCAAGGTTTGCGACTGCTCTATGTCGAGAAGAAATTTGCTATCAAGAGACTGGGTGATACCCAGTTGAAGCAGTGTGATCGCTCAATGGATGAAGCTGCCTATGTCAAGGGCCACAACACAGCAGCCTGGAGGCTGGTGACTGGAAACACGAGTAGTGACCTAGATGAGATTGCTAAAGCGCACCGTCAGCAAGCATTCAAGCTGTGTGTTGCTGCAGTTGTCCGCTGTGTCCTTGAACAATTCCAGCATCTGCCAGCAGGACTAGAACTGTTTGATGTCCAAGCAGAGACACTGACCCTGCACTTGAGCACAACCAGCGTGCGTGATGGAGTGGAAGCAGCCACTAAGCAGCTGAAGAAGCCTTCTTCTTTGAAAGTTGCCAACAATGTGCAGGAGGAACTGCCAGTGGCACAGACAGATGGCCAGCAGGGCTCTGGCGAGGTGCCAGGGGCATTGCAATTGCGTTCATCAGCCAAAGGTAACCGGCACAGGAAGAAGCACAAGAGGCAGAGAAGGTAGCCATAGCAGCAACCAAGTGACTCAGCAGCCATTTGGCTCCTTGCTTGCATTGCTGGGGCTGCTAATTATGCAGCAAATTGTTTGACTCTGTCAGCACTGCTGTAGTACGCAGTGTGCATTCAGCAGCTGCTGATTTGCTGGGTTTGATCAACAGCGGTTGGGCTGCTGGGATCCATTGATAAGCAATAACAGTTCTGTATACTACAATATTACTACTGCCTGGAGGTTTGCGGCATCTGCAAATTGCTATCAAACTAGTAAGTGTTAGCTTGTTTTCTACCAGGCTCGTTTTGTTGAAGTTCCGTGTCTTTTTGCTGTCAATTCCGCAGCCTCGCTTTCTGCTTGTCATGGTCAGAGAGCATGCTTTCTTGTTTTCTAGATATGCACTTATGGTCAATTGGACGAACAGCATGGGAGGAGTCTTGATGATGTGGATGATAACATCATGAGATGGGTCATGACATGCACATCCGATGTGCAAGTTGCAGTCATGCTATACATGATAGTATAATGTGGTGCAAGGGGCTTTGTGACATCTTTACACAGTTCAATGCAAAATACCCTGCCTCTTGCGTGCTCATAATGACTTTGCAACAAAGCATGATATACTTGAGGACAGAGCGGTTTGAGTTGGAGCTGCAATGTCATGTTGGCTTGATAGAGTTATCTGGCCTGCTGACCTGGCAGAGGAACTTGGACCCCTGTGTAATTGTATGAAAAAGCCTGCGTCAGTAAAGTACCGTACTGGTATGCTTCAATGGAACATCCCATCAACAGTGGCGTAAACTTGAACACTGTTATTGCTTTCCTACGTAAAAGCGAGAGAAATCAGTATTTGCATGTGCTTATGCCAGCTGCTGATGTTAAACACTACAAGATGATGTTTCTCACAACTGCCGCACAACTGTCATCAAAAGGCAAACAAGCATTGTCTCTAAGAGCCCATTTATTAGTCTGCTGCACTACATAGTTCATAGTACACTGTCAGCGATGGCTTTCTCTACTGTTGACCACCTCCCATGTAACAAGCTCATCGTCATCACCATCTTCTGTTGACATTGGCAGCAGAGGTGCTTGTTCGGACTCTGCATAACAACATATGCATCTAAGATGCTGAAAATGTCTTGAAGCCTTCAGCTTCGGAAGCAAGGAACCTGACGGAACCGATCCTTGTTACTGGCTGCAGCTGCTCTTGCCAACCACGGGTACTGCCCTATGATGATGAACCTTTTGCACTGCCTTTGGGCTGAGGCTGTCTGAACATCCATCATGATGATCATGAGTACTAGATTGTATACGACTGCTTATTTGATGAATATGCATTGCACCATTGCAAATTGATTACATTTCTTTACTAATCAAATTTCAGCAAGTTGCCCCGGTACTCTCGATGCACATTGCAACTGCTGAGACCAGACTACTCATAGTATGGCTGCTTCACAAGTGAGTTGGGATAGTAATCACCGCCTTGTCCGAAAGTGAGCGACTCACTGGGAGATTTGAGGCGCGGGGCCGATGGCCGCAAGGCTATGGCTGTAAAGCAGTGATTATTATTATTATTATGGCTGCTTTACGACTGGCACTGCCGGGCACCGTAATCAACCAGCCCACACATGTCATTGCAGTACTCAGTAGCGGCTAGTGGCTAGTGAGCCCAAAGAACAGCTATGAGGGACTCAGCTAGCAAGAGTACCCTGTCTGTCTTGAGTAAGGTTACAAGTTTTATCTACAGTAGGTAGCCTGCCCAAGCTAGCCGCTGCCAGCATGATCCAGACATTTGTCAGAACATCCAGCTTCTGAAATGGGGCGCGGGGCCGATGGCGTCATTGCTATGGCTGATGGGTAGTTTATATATATTTGTCAGAACATCCAGCACTGCTGGTGGCACCCAGACATGATGTCAGTGCGCACTACCAAACGGTTTGCAGCAAAGGTAGCTGCATGCCATGTCAACACAGTAATGCAGCATGTTGCACACATCAGATGATCAGTTGCAGCTTGGCAGATGTTCACAGCAATGCAACATTGTTTGCAGCACCAGATCAACAACAGCCTCAAACGTATATATCAAACGTTTCCACATCAAATGTAAGGCCACAGTCTGCATCTAAGTTGTGCAGGACATATACCACGCTCAATACAACAGCATTGAGTTGATGGCTTCCATTAGCGATACTAGTTCTGACCCTTGCCTTTGCAGGTCTCTGCTTGAATGCACTGCTGCTGATGGCTTGCACACTGCCAACACACAGCCCTTGATCTTGGCAGCATATGCTGCACTAAATTACACCTGCATGCAGCAGCACACAGCACGAAGAAGGAATACGCTTTACAACAGTGCACAACGTAGCATATAGCAACCTTTTTTATACGATCGGCAGTTGACCGCTTACTGTCGTAAACTCAAACAACATACCTCTTGCCTTTGGTAATAGTGCCCTATTAGCATCATTGAACATGGTATTTTATAGTTTGCAGCTGACCACTTACCTTTACATTCTTCTGCCTCACTTTCAGCCGTGCAGTCGTTCCACTCTCCACCTACTCTCACACAGATGTTGTTACCTTCAACCTGAATGGTGCAGCTGGTGGTCACTGTCATTCCCAGAGCAGCTGTTTGTGCAAAGTCAGCTCCCAAGACACCCTCATGTCCAGGGGCATACATACAGGCAAGCATCTTCGTGCCATCAGCAAAAGGGAACACTGGCATCCTGTCCGCGGTGGTAGCAAAGGTAAGTGGGGAGTGAGAACAACAGGAAATGACAGCATGCAGAAGGTCGTCAATGTAATGGCCCTGTTTATACAGGCGTGGGGAGGAGTACAACTGCTCCAGTCAGTGCAGCTGCAGGGCACAACAGACTGCTGAAGCTGCAGAACCTGGAGGGTTTCACCCTGAGCCTTGCACATACCGCTGTGAAGATCATTGAGCTATAGGGCCAGTGGTTGGTTCTACCTTGTTATGCAGCGATGCCCTTTACTTCTCATTTTACACAAGTTGAGGGCTGCTTCTGGGATGCAAGAAGTATAACTCACCTTCAGGCACTTGGCTGCAGCTCTGAATGTTTCAATGCTATTCATACCCTCTATGCTGTTGCTGCTGATTACAGCCTGGAACGCCTTGCGCCGTTGAATCATGGCCAGCATCAGCAGCTCTGGTATCTGTACCTGGAGAGGGTGATGGGGTGGTGATGGCATCTGAGTCACCACTTTGCATGCCACGCCTCTGCTGATATAGCAAGAATGACGTCATAACAATCAGCACAACAGCAAACCCAGCCCAAGTTACCGGACTTTGTGGAATGCTGTGTAGCAACACCACAGAGCCAACAACACTTGCAACAAGTCGCAAAGAAACAAATACACTAAACATATTGGCTCCTACCCTCCTGATGCAGGTTTGCAACCAAAGCGTGTTCAATGTATAAATAACAACAGATCCAAATACGAGCACACCCCAATCACCGGGCCCCAGTGACTGCAACCAGCGCCAACTCCTGTCCTCAAGACCCACAGCAAATGGTAGGCAGAACAGAATAGAGACATTTCTGTTTGCAACCAATACCTGCTGGCTGGTTGTGTTGGTCCTGAATATTTGTAAAGTCAGGGTGTATGCGGCTGAGAACAAGACAGACACAACTGATAGAACCAGACCGATGATCAGGTTCAGTACTTCATGTTTTCCTGCTGCAGAACTTGTAGTGAGCTGCTGTCTGTTCTCAAGCCAATGACCACAGATCACCATGGCTGAGGCACCCATAGCTGAGAACAGTGTGATATACAACCCAGGTGGTGCTGCTTGCCTCAATAGGTACGAGCTGCTGAGTGCTACCAACAGCGGCACAAACAGGGATATCAGCTGCACCAGATATGCATTGATAAATCTGGCGCTGTAGATAATAGAGATGTTGTATGAAGCAGCCAAGATGCCTATACCATATGGCACTGCTTGAGCCCTGAGCACAGCTCGAGCCTTGTGCACCCAAATGGAGTAGGTACTTGCTTTCTGTTGCCGCTGTGGCTGGTTTGTGCCACCTGCTTCAATGAAGACACCGGAACAACCTGACTGGTGGTTGCTCCTCTCCCCACTGCCTAGACATGCCATGTTGCCGCTGTCAGCTTCTGCACATCTTGAATCTTGTTTCGCCGTTGTAACAAGTTCTGTCCACTGTACTTTACCCTGCAATCCCAGGCCTATGTTGCACTTGCTGCTGTTGGCTACTTTTGAAAGTGTAGCTTGTTCACCTCCATTCTTAGCCTGAAAGCTGGATGCATGACTTCTGCCATTGCAGTCCTGCAAACTACCAATAGGACACGTGTCTGTTTTGGCACCATGACTCAATGCTTGAGATGCCAGTTCTTGCTGTTGCTGCTGCTCCGGTTGCTGCTTCTGACAGCACAGGTTGTGGAGCGGCATCCAGATTGCTGATGAGATGGCAGGAAGGTGGGTGATGATGATGGTGCAAGGAAGAGCAATAGCGTTGACCATCAGGGTTAGTTGCAGGGTGGGGGCTGGCATCGGTGGAACAGTCTGCACAGAGGAAGTGTGCAGCAGTACAGCAGTTGGTCTCATGGTGACTTACAAAGTCAAGGTGTGCAGTGATGGTCACATTATCTGGCCTGGCATCAGCAGATGTGCATGATTGCGCATCAATTGTTGCTCCTGCTATTGGTTCTAGAAGGTAAGGTGACAGGGGTGATGTCTGACGTAAGCAGAATCTGGTGCCAGTGGCAAGTTGCCACCACACTGCTGGCAAAGGTGGCATTATCTGGGCAGTCATGTGTGCCGCACAACTTGTTGACCACCACCACTCAGCAAATGCATGTTTTCGGGCCTCTCCCATTCAATTCAGGCCATAGAGCTCGCCTCACACGCTCACCTGAAGGTATCTTGTGCATACAGGCCACAACCCCCACAGTGACTGACAAAACACGACAAACGACAGCCATAGCAACCATTCCCGCCTGCTGAACGGTGGAAGCACTGCTTTCGCGGCCAAGGCGTCTTTAACTGGTAGCTTCATGACTTTTCCGCACATCTAGGTGGTCGGGACTGTTGAGTCCCAGGTCACTTGTGCAGCAGACCTCAGCTCCCTGCTCCAGTTGTCTAAATTCGCAGGACGAAGGACGCCAAATAGATATCAGCTTGTTTGATGTCCAGTAGCGATGGTCTGAACTTATACAGACGTCCAGATCGCTTCATCAGCGTACATCCTTCAAACGTCAGGTGGTGAGAACAGCGTTGCGTACCATCACTGCAGCCGGACAAGACATTTGCTGGAGGTGACTGACAGAATCTTAGGGTGCCCCCGCGCCACTGTAAAAGAAGCTCTTGCGGAATGTCTTCCTCCGGTTTCCCTTGCCGAAGGGCTTGCGTTTCTCAAAGTGCGCGCGCAGGCACAACAAGTTGCTAGAATCATTACGACAAGGCGGTCACGATAGACGTCTAGTGTGTAGCCCTGACTCAGCAGTTTCTCTCGTCAACTTCAAGTGCGAACTGGCCACGAGGCCGTCCTCGCTCCTTTACGTCACTTATCGACGACAAAAGGTTTTTGTACTACATGTTAAAGGCGTTGCACCAGTCTGAACGGTCTACAAACTCCTGTGACACGCCCGCCCAGGGAGTTTCCATCGGAACATGAACACCTTCTCCCTTGAAGTGCAAAACCTTGGCTTGGAGGGCCACGCAGCTATAAAGTGTGTAATAGACGACTTGCAGAAGTATGGCGTCATGCATCAAGGGCTGGGACCAGGTGAGACGCCCAGCAATATAGAGCGACAGGTGCTGCACCAAGTACTGAAAGCGTTGTATAGAGCTGCTGTGCTTAGTGTCGCACAAAGGTACTGCGGCTTAATGTTGTGAATGAGTGACGGCCAGCAGTGCAGTGGGCCAAACTCAGCATATGATAGCTTCAGGGCAATTCGTGCTGTGTCAGTGAGCATGAGTTCAGGGCACTTGAGTATAAGCCACCAGATATCGGACCCTCTTGACAATGTGCAATCAATTTTATTGCAATTACGGTATGCTACTCACCTCTTGGTTAGCTGACCAACAGTCTACATGTAAACAGCACTGCAAGGCAGGCACCCTCAACACAGCATCATACAATATGCATTGCATATTGTCGCGCGTCCCGTTCACTGCTATAGCCTCACCTGAAGCGTGCATGGTGCATCAGGTGTTGCTCGGGTACTGACCACCGGCATGGCAGATAGTCCCATGCTGCTATGTGAACTCAACACAGCTGTAGGATCAAGGCCCGAGGGCCATATCGCCTCATTGGCATGTTCTGGTGCTGTGGAAGATGCCACTGGTCTGTCGGAGGTTTTGAAGGTGATCAGCGGGTTATGATCAGGCAGTCAATTCTTCAAACCCCTCATCAGGTCCAGCAACACAAGTAGCTGCACTCAGATTCATGAAGCTGCCAGTGGCTATGCCTTGTCTCAGGGTTGAGGCTGCAAGCTAACAGCAGCAAGTTATCTGTTTGCGTCACTCGCTTCTCAAGCAACTGGAGTCATTATTCTGCTGTGCAATGGCACACAACACCACTTTGTGAAGATATGATAGTCAGGCTGCTACCCTACAGCCCATAACAGCACCAGCAGCTTGATTGTCTGTATGGCAAAAGCTCTATCATCCTTATGACTTCTAAGTGTCTTCAGACACAGCAGGCTGATGAAGTGCTACTGACTATTGTGCAGGGTTGGAGACAGCAACATCCTGGGCTCCCGCTGGCAATTGGTCAAGAGGCATTAGCAGCACACCTCAAGGTAATGATGGCCCTGAGAAGTGACAGCACAACAGGTGGTGTACTCACACTGTATCTGGACAAGATACAGACTCAGTTTGTACCCCACCCATATTTCATGCACTACTGGTGTATGCCTGGATTTGTACTTTGCCTGCCAACAGCATGCTTTGGCTTTGTCAGCGGATCTGTCAATCTGCAAGGTGGGCGGCTTCAAGCTGTGTGAAGTAAGCGGAACTTGCTGCTGCTGCTGCTCTCTGCTCACTTCTGCTGTGACAGGACCCCAAGACGCTGACTCCTCAGGGGATCTATGTTGCTGCTGGCACCAAGTGCAAGGTGTGGGAAGACACCGTAGCTGCTGCGGGGTCATGGCAACAGTCATCAATTGGACTCTTGAGAGGCTGTGTTGCTTTGCTGCCAATGCAAATTTCAAGGGGTATACCTTGCATCTCCTGTGA
>LWCB01011988.1:0-10950 GCA_001630525.1 Coelastrella sp. M60
TTCAGTTGGTATATGAGACTCTTGAAAACACACCAATGTTGCATGATGCATCAACCTGCTGTGCATGTTCCATCCTGTGCTTTCTGTGTGTTGTCTACATCTCTTACATACTGATGTTAGGAACACTGGTGCACTGCAGGTGGCTGCTGAACCTTGATGGACATATTGCTGCATACCGTCTGGCTCAGTTGCTGGCTACCAACAGCTTGGTGCTCAAGCAACACAGTAATATGGTGGAGTATTACTACAGGTGAAACAGCCGTTGGGTAGTACTTCAACAAACCAGCATCATGATTGTGAATGTGACCAAGCTATAGTTTGTAGTTGAGTGCTGCAATACAACTCACAGTCTTTGATGATATCTACAATATTAGCGTCGTCATTTACGGAAAGTATTCTACTGCAATATGTGACACTGTGACACATGTAGCACTTGAATGCGTGTGAAAGAGGAGCAAGGCGCTTGTTATCCCAGTAGGCCATGCAACTGATGCCATGCTTGCGCAAGCCGCATGTGTAGTTCAACTGCTGACAGCTTCCGTGTAATGTTTGCTATGCTGCAGGTCTCTGCGAGCCTATCACCACTACATACCCATCTTCAAATACTCAGAGCATGATTTGATGCCCAGAATTGATTGGGCCATGGCACATGAAGATGTTGTAAGGCACATTGTCAGCAATGCAAACAACTTTGCGCTCAGATACACCACATACAGGGCCAGGATATACTACTGGAAGTATGTTCTTATAGCATACAAGAAGCTGTTTGATGACCAGGATGCATACTTCAGTGCTGCTGCTGAGGCTAATAATAGGATGCAGAACCTGCTTCAAGAACAGTTGTCAGCTGTTCAGCAACAGCAGCAGCAACAGCAATTGCTGTTGCCTATTGCAATAGGCAGGACGACAGCAGAGGGACTGCCTGCCAGGCACATTTTGGTTGGCTCTTTTCAAGTCCGAGCATGATGTTACGACCGCTCAGATGACATCTACATTTGATGGACAGCTGCAACTTGATGGCAAAGTATTTTATGAGCCAGTGCACTGGCTTTGATGTTACACTTGAGGTCCTGAAATCTTGGTCACCAAATAATCCAATGAATCAATTGTCCTGATCATTGTCGCTTTTGCAGTAGCTCCCTGAAGATAACAAACCAGATATGGCGGGTGCTTTTCACACACAGATGTGTGCTATGCTCTTGTGCTGTTGTCCGTTGCAAGTTACACAGGCCTGCAACATCCCATAGTGGCTATGTTGCAACAGTCCACGTGCACATCATGCCATGATGTAATGCAGCAGTGCCACAAGCATTGTAGAACGGCATTGCAGTTGCTGCAGCTGGTCACACATGTGTAAAGAATTATTGACTGCTTGAAGCAGTCAACAGGCCTAGGCTTAGTAACCAGCAATTGCAATGGTTGCAACAGTGCTTAGAGAAGTGTGACCTTGTTGGCTCTTGAGCCTTTCTCACCCAAACATAAGTTGGCACGTGCAGCAACATACATTGCTAACTTGTTTACATTGCATGACATGACCAACATGATAGACTGACGGCGTGCTGCTTCTAGGGGCCTGGGTGCCACAATACTATCATGGCATGGCATGCGCACCAGCGAGCAACCGTCTAGACTACAGATCTGTATGCAGTATCTGCCTACTACTTGAGGAGGTGCACATGCTGACAGGTTGTGGAATATATATATAAACTACCCATCAGCCATAGCAATATTGCCATCGGCCCCGCGCCCCATTTCAGAAGCGGACATTCCATGCAGTGTGCTTCCAGCAGTATGCTCAGACAAATTTCTAATCTTCCATGCAGATCTCAAATAATTAACAATAACAGAGACAATCTGACTCGTTGACAGGTTGTGGAATGCTACTCGCTCACACTACTGCAAAGTTGTACGACCCTAGGGAGGCCTCAATCAAGCTTACCAGCTAGTTTGTATGCCTTGATAAAAAAGCCTTGGGTGCATCCACATTATGATAAGTTTACATGACCATGAGTAACTCGCCATTACGCAATGATCTACCATATGCTCACACACCCCATAAATGACATATTATCAAACGAGCAACATGTTGCCAACCATGACAGCTGAGTGTGGTTCAAAGGAGCATATCATCACGACAGTATGTACTGTATGCAACTGTGACATATGGTGCTATTTTTTGCCTTTCCCGGAGCGGTAATGCTGAGCATGATCAGCTGTTTCACCATTTCACCCAGTCTTTAGCTGTTAGTGCCTCCCATGTAACAAGCTCATCAACATCATGTTGTTGCTGCTGGCGCTGCCCCGGCTGCTGCCGTCTACCTCTTCAGCTCACTGCTGTTGTCTGCAGGTACACCCCCCTTTTGCAGTGACAGCATCGTCAAGACAATTATGGCCACCAGTGCAGGCATGTGTTGACAATAATGGTGGCCATCATCATTGATGTCTATAACCTGTGCCAGAGTATGATACAGCCTGCACACATGGCAAAACCACAAAACAGCAGGAAGTACAAGAAACACTGATGCGAGCAGACCTGTGAAAAGAAAGGGATTTGGCTCGTGCAGTTCAATAAATGCAAGCTCCAAAGAACAGAACTATTGATAGATACCTGTCCTCAAGTTGACAGGTGCATGGACCTGACTTCCACAGTTGATGATGTACATACCAAGACGGGCTGTTGAGTGCAGATATACATGGCTCGCTCCGCATCACAGAGAGTCATGTGGAGCAGCACATATATATCTGAACTCAATGCCCAGCTGGCAGCACTTAGACAGGTTGGCAATGCCTTTCAGATATTGGCTCTATGATGTTGTGGCCGAGGACAGGTTCCAACACCCAAGGCTGTAACAAAAGCATCAGCTGCAATGATAGAAAGACACGTTGCTGACTGCTTTCTGGTGACTGCAATTGCTGCAATCACCAGCAGGCAAGCAGCAACAAATCCTTCCAGTGTTGCAGATGGTGCTGCTGGTGCTGCTGCACTATAGGTCCCACCTGGCTGCTGGGAGTGGACATGCCTCTCGTGCTAACCACCACTCTGCCTTTGTCGACACTGTTGAGCAGCAAGCCTTGCTCCAGTGAAGCCCCCCACATTGTGGCAGCACAACAGGTCACCTTACAGCTGCTGCTGCTGCCGCCGCTGCTGTTGTTGCCGTTCTTGCAGCAACTGCTGCCCTTCACCCTTGCCACTGCTGTTGTACCCCCTGCTTCAGCCCTTGGCTGCTGCTGCGGCCACGCGCCAGTAATGGTCACCATTATCTTGGCAATCCCTGGGACCACGGTGGTCCCAGGGATTGCCAAGAACGCCCTGCACTGTACATGGCCATGGGTTGGCAAACTTAGTGCGGTGCCTTGCTGTGATGTCTGCAGCTGATGTGTCCATGTTGTGACATTGATCATAGTGTGGACAGCCCTACATACAAGCCTGTGAGAACAGGATAGCACTAAGCTCCAATGCAATCAATTTTCTGAGCCTTGATATTCGAGCCTTGCATCTTTGCCACTGGAACCATGTCTGTGATAAGTTTCTTACGCGGCTCTCAGTAACTACAGGTGACTACAGTAACTACAGGTACCGTCGCAGAAGCAAGTGGGTATCTGCATTATCATGCCTGTATGACGTATCACACTATCATCAATGTAATATCAAGACCATGTCTTCAGCCAAAGCAAGTCTGATATGCATGTTGGTTGATGCTGGGCTTGGCGCATATCAGCAGTGCGTTTGTAATATACCCGCTGAAGTATAGCCGGTATATGGTTCCTACACAATATATGCAAGCAGCAGCAGATGCTAGCCATGTTGCACACAGCACCATAATGGTGCATACATGCAGAGCACACAACTACATTCAAATGGTACACAGGCTCACCCACTGTGTATTATAGAGCTTGCCAGTCCTAGCAAGTGCTGGTAAATTCTTCCTGAAGTATCCTTGTGAGCAGCTCCAGTCCTGGCGGCATTGCAGAGCAAGAAGCAAAGGTCTTTGAACCTGTTGTTCATCTGCATCTCCAGCAGCGCTTGCACATGAACCACAAGTTGAAGTAGCTACTGCACAAGGCTTGTTGTTGCTGATGACACAGTCTTCTATACGATTGTGTACAGTCACAACACTTCAACTTGGCCAAGTTGCATTGCTCGCGACTATCATATTCAAAGCAAGGAGCATTGAGCAAGCCTAGAAGCACCATTGATATCCTGCAGTTCCAACGCTGACTGCCATTGGTTACCCTTACAGATTTACAGTTGTATGATTGTCAACTGATGAATCAATCATGCAAGCTCAGGTGTAGTGTCCTAGGCCTCCCCTGCAGGCAGTGGCACTGTGCATGGTATCAGGGGCTCTCATCAGCAGTGCTAAGTGCTGAACGCTGGTGACGAGAGCTGCCTGATGCAATGCACAATGGCCCTGCTTGCAGGAGAGGTCCGGGGCATGACCATGGCATGGCTCCACCCACCTGCCTCCCAAGTGCGTGCGCGTCTGTCCACTGAGTGATCCATCCATCTCAATAACATGAAGTGCTGCCAATGACGCTCAGGATCTACATGAGGGGAAGCACAACAAGTGGGACTACCACGATGTTCATTCGAAAGTACGAGGGTTGACATCTCTGCAATTGCTACAGTGATTTTACGGATATCCCGTGGCCAGGCTCACAATAGTGGTAACTTGGCGTAGTGTCCCTTTGACAACTGCATCATTCATTGTTCAACAACATTGAAGTTGAATCAGCGTGTTTAGAAGGAATGAGAGGAGTTAGCAGAGATAACATACACTGCTGCTGTTTGAGACAGACTGGGCTGACTCCTGCAGATGTTGCTGCTTGAGGCCTTACCCTTGACACGCAAGACATCCCGCAAGTCGAAGACCAAGGCCTGAAGCAGCAACATCATATCCTGGCTGCATACCTAATCATGCAAAATGCAAAGAGGTCCACTTACTTAGCCCTCTCCGGGGCCCTCTCTGGTCTTGTGTGAGCTACACTGCCACGCACTCCCAGGGATCCAGCAAGACAACACAGAGTGTAATCTCAAATGACCACGTGGAGAGGGAAGGAATGTGTCCTGTATACCAGCCATACAGTCTCAGCAAGCCCCTGCGTTAGGACACACAGGCAGCAGTACAAACTTAATGCAGCATGATGAACAGGGACTGTACACCGTCAGGACGCTTCAACTCAATGCAATTGCATCTCTAGGGACGATGATACTTTGAACCATAGCCCTTGAGCAAGAAAGCACCACTGGCATGCATATGACATATTATGGACTCTTGTTGTTGGTGGCCATTGATGATTCCAAAATTGTACAGCCCCATGGCTGTCACCTGATTAGACAGTTGTGCAAATTGGGTGGAATGCCCTTCTCTTCAAGTAGCGCCACTATGCATTGCATGATGCAGCAATATGCTCTACAACATCACAGACTTGCCTCAAAGCGCATAGCTGTTGCGCTCATAGATGCAGCTACCTTCCCTGGGCTTCAGCAAAGAGCGCTGATTGTGTGACTGGAGAACCAAGTTGATGCTGCCAGTCACAATTTTCTCAAAATCCACACGCCTGTGGAGCGCAGTAAGTGGGGTAACCACCTGAACTTCCAGGGGTAAGACAGGGAGGTAAACCTGTGCCACAGGGACAGAAAGTGGCAGTGAAACAGCCACATGTGTGCTTCAGTGTATGTACTGACAGGGTATTCCATCTGTCAGTGTACCCCAGTGCATTGCAGCATCCAGTGATATCTACTATATGAAGTTACTGTTGCAGATCCTCTGCCAGTAAGTGTTAACTGAGTGTACTTAATACTCAATCAAGCAAAACTGGCAACATGACTGCAGCTGCCGCCATAGCCAGATTGACAGAATATGCAAGTGCAAATTTTGCTGGTGCCGCATATACAGACACATGACTACGGTGACTCTTCAATCCACTGCTGTTGGCTGTTGATATACGCTAACAGTGATGGCAGATACCAATGTGTTCCACAAAAGCCCAAAGTAAACATGCATGCCTGGAGCAGCATATTGAAATCTGCCAGCATTACACAGGCAGCAGTGCTGTGGCACATGACAAGCTACTACTGTGTGTTGCCTTGCCCAATTACTGCCGCACATATCACCAGCTGGTTGTGATGCAGATGGTGACATCTTGATGCATTGTCAACACACTTAGATGTAAGTGTACTGCGAACATCCGATGTGTGGCACAATACTGGGCCTCAGGATTGGCACTAACATCAGATGTTCCCAATACATTCACTATTCCATGATGCATAGGAGGGCACATTGCAGTCACCTACGGCTTGTTGAATCCGCCACTGATACAGCAGGTACAATGCAAGTATCTCTCGTGGCAAGGGTGAAATAACCGAACACAATGCTCACCTGTACAAATGCATCACGGTGGCTTCTCAGAGGTGGTTCGGCTTTTTGATTCTTTCTGTAAGCCCAATCCAAGCTTTCCAACAGTCTCTTGCCACATGCAGGATGTCTGAGATCACAACATAAACACCCAAGTGTGGCACAGAAAGTATGCCTTCAGCCCACTTCACAAAGTATGCAAGTGCAGATGCTAGTCACACAGCGACAAGGTATACAGATAGATAACTGCCGGGCCCACATTGCACCTACTTAGTGCCATGGTGTGTAGACTGCTTTGATGGGCTACGTTCCAGTCTGCGCTGCCATCAGTGATTATAGGTCTTTTCTCCTGCCCAGCACACGCTGTCAACAATGCAGGGCAGTTTCATTCTGCAGCAGTTGCTACAAAAACTGGAAAACAAGAGCTTTCATAGAGATCACTACTAGTAATAGTATTAGAGTATCAGACAGTAATAGTATTACTGTCCAGCAGTACCACTAGCAGCTCCTCTGATCATGCATCCACAGCAGTCATGGAAAACCAGCCTCAGATGGATGGCTGACGTGCTGGTGAATGAGACCCCAGGGGGTACTTCCCAGTATCCTCCCTCCTCGTGTGCTGAAGTACTGCACTTTATAACTCTGCCAAACAACACAAGTCGATCAAATTCCTAAGCAGCATTTTCTGCCATCTTGAATAGCAGTGCTTTGTTTGCAGTATATTCTGCACGTGCTCCCAAACCAGCACCAAGAGCTGTTTGTGGGACATCTGCAATACCAGTTGTTGAAGCTCCACTGGATGCACCATCAGCAGCCTGCAAAAGCAGCAGCAGCAGCAGCGGTTGCAACACTTGAAAGCGTGCTGATGCGTGCTGCCTACAGCAACTGCAGCATCAGTGGGTTATTGCAACTCTGCTTTTAACCGCTCTAACTTTGGAAAAGCACATTACTAAGCAACTCAGCAGGTCCACACGCATCTTTGCAAGAAGTCTGTTGCTGGTCGCACAATCTGCAAGATGCCGTGATGGACACAGTGAGTCATGAGTCCCACCTTTGCAAGAACCTGCTGTGAGTAGACATGTCTGATGTGCTTGGAGCCAGCTTCCTTTAGCTAGCAGCAGCGACAAAAGACACGCATATCGCTCTTCATTTTTGCTGTTGTCACATTTGCTGCTGCTGTTGCCGCTGCCGCTGCCGCTGCCGAGTCTGCTGCTGTTGCCACCTGATCATTGTCCCAGCCCTTGGCTGCTGCTGTTGCCGTTGATGGTGTTGCATACTTGCATCTCCAATTCACTGCTGTTGATCGCTGCTGCATGCCAATCACAGCAGCAAGTGCCAAATAAACCCAAATGCCCTGCAGGGTACACGACAAAGTCCTTATGTGTGGTGCCTCGCTGCATTGATTGGTGCCCTCATGACCATACCATCACGGTCTGGTCAGAGTGACCTGTCTGCTGTAACCTTCGAAGCTTTGCATGTGATGCTGCCGGCAGTGTCACAGCACTGTGTTTCACTGTAAACATCCCGGTGTTGACATTTCTCCTACTGCTACAGTGACAAATGTGACAAGTTGATCATGAGACCATGCTCGCAACAAAAAAAAGTTGGCGCACGTGTTTCCACCAACCCATTCACTCTGTCTTGTAGATACATTGCGGTAGCTGGTACAAACAAGACGTGATGCAGCTGTTCAGGGAAGCCAGACTGATACTGCTGTTTGAGCTCTTGGCATTGGCAGGCAAACGTCAGATTCGCCAGGAGACCAAGGGCTGAAGCAGCAGCATCTGTGAAGCTGAGCTTGGCCCTGTCCACATTTGCAATATATGTTGGAAGTCTTAGCTGCGCCCTACTCAATGACGAATACATGGAGCTCTACCTGGTCAGAGATCCTCTCTAGCTGCTTGGTTATCATCATCCCCTCACCCTTCCAATGATGTATGAAGGCAACATGAGACCCTGCAGAGCAGACAAACAATTCAATGATGCATTAAGGTGATAACGTAGCACTAGAACAAGCTTTGATGCCGATCAACAGTCTATCATAACATTAGATTCAGTCACAACGCTTTAACTTGGTTGAAGCGCATTGCTCGCAGAACCTTAGTTCAAGCAAGGATTGTTGAGCAAGCAAGCACCAGGCATATGTTGTGCACTTCACAACATGAAGCAGGTTATGCTGACGGCCGTTGGTCACCCTTACAGATTCATAGTTGAATGGATGTCAACTGTCAAGCCAATCATGTAGGTCACCAGGCTGGGTGTAATGCCCTGCCCTTCAAGCAGTGGCACTGTGCATTGCATCAGGCAGCACTCATCAGTATGCCACCTGACACCACCCACCTGCCTCCAAGTGTGCGGTGGTGTGTCAATTGCTCCATTCACCTCAGTATAACAAAGTTGCTGCCCCGTCCATTGACTCAGCCCTTGCCTTCTGCAGTTGCCGCCGCTGCTGCTGCTCCTTCAATGCATTCAAGCTCCACTGCTTCCGACTGCAGTTGCATGCCGATATCAACAGCAGCTTCAACTCAGCTTCAACTCGCCTCATATTGAATATCAGGAATGCCCTGCAACATACATGAGAGATGTGTTATGTATATTGCCTTGCTATAGCAGTGGCGCCTTGGGGATATGACCATATCAGAAGATCAACTTGCAAAATCAGGTAATGCACGCAGGAAAGCAACCAAGTATCAGATCTGCTCGCCTGTCAGGAATGCTTTTTATGCCCGTTGCCGTTCCATGTGTAAGCAGCCTGAGAGTTTAGTTACCGTGTTCAAACTTCATGCTGTAGCACATTGGTTCGAGTGACATTTGTGCTGCACCATCATCAGCTTTGCATTTGCTTCTGTGACAACATCGCATGACCGGTGAACATTGCGTTATCCGAGTGTTGACATCTCTGCGACTGCTACACTGCTTGTGACATGTGCCTCATGTGGCTCAGCTTGCACTAGAAGTATATCGCACAGTGGTTGCCTCGGACAGCCGCTTCACAGGTTGTTCTCACCAGCTCCTGAAGCCCTTCTCGGGAGGAGCAGAGTCCAAGAGAGAACTCCTAGGAGCTAGCAAAAAGAATATATGATGCAGCTGTCAAGGGGGCCAGGCTGAGTCTTGCAGATGTTACTAGTTGGATCATTGGCCTTGACAGGCAAGGTATCCGCTGCAGTTATGGTAATGATGTACACAAAGAGCATGCCCAGATGGAGGCATCTCCGTGGCAAACCAGTGAGCTGCGTTCCCTCCCTCACACAGTGATCCATATGCACAACCTGCCCTGGTTGACATGTGGGTCACTGGGAGAGGCAAGGAACGCAGCTCACACCGTGTGAGGTCAGTAGCGTGAGAGCCTCGGTAAGCTCCTGCATGTGCATACAGTCGGTTGATGGAGCTTCCTACGGTAAAGCAGTGAAGTAGCACTACAAGCATTGTTGGTGCTTGTGAGAGAGTCGGATTGACAAGGCAGTACATAGTAAGAAGGCTTCTTTCGATCAAAATGCATTTAAACGCAGTGATCGCAACAATGAAAGCTGGAGCAAAAGCCTCCCTGCAAGAAAGCACCACTGGTGCATTATGATATGCATGCCACGCAGATGTTCAGACTTCCCGCTATCGGCGGCCGTTGTTGACAGTTCCAACTTGACACTTTGGGTTCTAAAATTGCACAGATGTTATTATGTAAGTCAAGCAGGCAGCAAAGATGCACTTCTTTGCAAGCATCATCATCATGCATTGTATCACACAGCAATACTATTTATGATGCTCCATACACCTGCCTCAAAGTGCGTGAATGTTCTCATACATCCAGCTATCTCCCCTGGGCTGCCAGCAAACAGCGCTCTCTGGGTGACTGAAGAAGGAAGCTACTGTCAATCAACCATGACATACCACACGCGTGGAATGCAATAATAGAGGTAACCACCCGAGCTTCTGGAGATGACGACAGGGAGGTAAGCCTGTGCCACAGGGAGAGCATTGGCAGCAGAACAGCCATGTGTGTGCTTCAGTGCATATATATAGAAAGCCTTCCATCCTGTCAGTGCACCCCGTGGTTTAAGAAGATACTACTGGATGCTGCAATGCACTGGCCAGTGGATTGCAGGACCGCTGCAATCTACAAGGCAGTGGATTCCAGGACCCAGCAATTTCTTCTTGTACTGCATCTGCCGCTCCTGCTGATGCATGGCCACATCTCAAGTATACTGCTCTTTACTGCTGGTACTTGGTGACCTGCTGGCAGAGCCCAATGGGCACAAAGAAAGATTAAAGTGATCAAGCCTTGCAGGGGCATATTGAAATCGGCCATCATTGCATAAGCAACACTGCTGTGACACATAACAAGCTTCTCCCGTGACTTTATGATTCCTTGCCGTAATATGTGCCACACATAGTGGGACGTTGCAACATCTTAATGCTGTGTCAACAGACTTGCATGTGTACTGTAAAAGTCCGATGTGACTTACAACACTGAGGTGCAGATGTGTGATTGACATCGGATGTTCCCAATACACTCACAAGCAACATAGAGGGCCTATTGCAGTTATCTAAGGCTCAAAAAAGCCGCCGCCATTGCAGTGGTGCGAGGAAACATCTC
>LWCB01011995.1:0-28807 GCA_001630525.1 Coelastrella sp. M60
ACATCAGCCTGGTAAACGTGCTGCCTGATATTCTCGGTCACTAGCCTGGTAAACAAGAGTCCCAGGCTGGTACGTAAAGTGCTAGGCTGGTAAGCAGGTTAGTGAAACTGGGGTTACGTCCGTAGGGATGCAGCAAAGTGAATGCAATGCTGGCTGATAAAACAAGCAACTGAAGTGACACTGCAACGAACAAGTCAACCCACTCTGGCCATACGGCCCTTGGGCCTTGAATGTCTGGCGGGTATGCGATAGAATGCCAATTGCCACTAGTGCTGCTATAGTGTAGCAATGCTGTGTTACCCAGCTGGAAGCGTGTGTCCACGTCAACATTTTTACACGCATGCTGTCCTGTAGCTCAGCTGCAGCCATGTCACCAGCTTTATTACCATGAGCATAGCTCCCATAGGTACGCATAAAGGCAGGTAACTATAATGATTTTCTTGCCGGCAGATGACAGGCGCCTGTACATGTGATCTGTGTGCTTGCTGCACTCCGATCCTTTGACACAAAACTTTCAAGTTGACACATAGTTATGCTCATCTGCAATTGTGCCTGCCTGGTACAAGTTGTGCTGGTTCCCCTTGTTCCATATTCGTTCTGGTATGATTATACCAACAACATAACCCTGGTAACATCTTACTCGCCGCACACATCGCACTGCATATGCTCAACAGTCACAAGAGCCGCATGCTGTTTGGCCTGTTGGCCCTGCATCACCATGCAGCATGATGCAGATGCAGATTCAACCAAACACTGCAGTAAATGCCATGCCATGCATGCAATTGCAATTCACCAATCCCACTGCGCAGTGGCATGCAAGGGCCTACATCACTATGTTGAGATTATCATGCCACTCATCATCCAACTTGACTCGGATCACACAATCACAATCACAATCACCGGGCTGACTGGCAATGCACCTGGATGATCATACCACCCTGTAGCGGGTTTGTGCACATTGAACCTAAATGCAGCCAAGTATCTGCATCAGAATTGCTGCTAACTAGGCAGGCAGCATAATAAAACATACCATACAGGCTGCCACCGCCGATCCGATCTGCCTGCCTTGATCATTGACTGTTGAAACCAGTAACATCGATCCAACATCCAAACCAACATAGACAGTTCTAGTCAACAAACCCTGCACAATGATCCACAGCAGATCTGTGTTGCAGAAGGTCTGAAATTGGACTAACAGCATAGTCCCTAATGCACGACCAAGTCATGCAAAAACAATCAGCAACCTGCCAACTATATTCAAAGAATGGCCTCTGCTTGTTGCAACCCCAAGTGTGTGTGATATTGTTAACCAGACTTGAAGGGCTCAACAGAAGCGGCTATAAGCGTGCCAATCAAAGGTGACTAGCACCAACAGCCAGAAGTGCCTTGGCTGCTGCAATAATGTTTGACTCATAGGAGCCAAGCTAACAGTACGAACATGAAGGTTAGCTAGGGGCTACAGTGGCAAGTAGGAGTTCGAGTAACAATGAGTTGTCTCCATGCCACTAGTGCAGCAAACAATCAGACTGAATGGTACACATTTTGGTAGAAGGTTTGCAATGAACCTGTGTGCTGTTTATGATTGATGACAAGATGTGCAGAAGATGTCTGCATCTTGATTGAGCATACTATGTAGGTGCAGTCTGCGACAGATACTGCAACATGCAGGTACATACGAACAGTCAACCTTCACAACATGCCTTGCAGTGTGGCACACATGTCACATGTGCTCCTAGCAAACAATATGATGGTATGCTGCATCATGGTAAGCCCTTCGGCCCCCTCCCTCCCTGCAAATCACATCCCACCACACTGACAAAACAGTACAGCACGCACCATGCCTACATTGACACAAAAAACAACACAAAACTTGAAGATCAAAGCTTGTGAAGCCAAATGAGCAGACTGACACGACCCCGGGTGGCAAGGCTCGGTGTCATAGTTGGTTCATACTTCAAGGCTCCTCCAAGACAGCAGTGGGCAGCATCAAATCATCTCCCACACTGGGCACTACCACCCTCAAGCTGTCATAACCCTTACTGACACGCAGCACACTGTTAGCGCTGTCAGTTCTGAGGCACAGCATGGTGGGCTGGTGCTTGTGCTGCGTCATGAAGGCGTCACTGTTCTTTGCACCATAGCCCACCAGCAAGGCGTGTATGGGTACAGACTTTGGCTTCACTTCAATCTTGTTGAGCTGTACAGCACACACGGTGAAGGCAGACCACAACTGAACTACAATGCATGAACCAGCCGCTCTGCTGTTCACAAGGCAGTGGCAGCAGTTTCCCTACACTTGCTTGCTTCCTGACAATGCAGCAGAATACCAGAGGAACTCTACTAACTGCATGCGCCGCTGTTGCTGTTGTATGTAACTTTGCATGTTTTGTTCACTTAGGAAGCATTATGCTACAATAAGCTATCTGTCTCACCTTGTCCAGCTCACAAGCGAGATCCAGAGGCGTCCATCCATCATTGTTTGGAAGGTTTGGATCAGCTCCCTGAATAAGCAGAAGAACAAGTGGCAGCAAGCAACAAGCTTACGCGTGATTTGACCTTACTGATACCAGCGGCCCTTGGTTGCAAGTCACTGCTTGGCACACTACCCACAACTGAATGCTGCTGTGCTGCCTTCACGCTTGCCCTCACACCATATACTGGTCAATACTGGTCAATACAGCGCTGTTACTGATGTCTCCTTACTTCACCATCGAACAAGCACTGCATCAGCAGGTGTCTACAATACTGTTTGTGCATGTACTCACATGTCTGAGGAGTGCAGCCACCAGAGTCTCAACAACATCTGGGGGGTCAGAGGGCGCCACTGGCCAGTACATCTGTGGACACACAAGAAAGCAGCATGACATTGCTAACACAGCAGTAAAGAGGCAGCTGTGCTAATGGCAACAAGCGCAGCATGGCAGGCAGTTGCAAATCACCTCGCAGAAGGGTTCTAGCAAGGTGTGTATACACCATAGACTCGCCAGAGATTCACAGTTGTGCGATGTCAAGCCTCTGTTCTCACCAATGGACTGTTGCCCCAGGAATCCAGCGCATTCACATCTGCACCACTCGCTAGTAGCAGCTCTTGGGCCCTCACGTCACCCCGCCTCATGGCAATATGCAGCTGGCTGTAACCATCTATTGCAGGAAACCTCGTGTTGATACTTCCAGGATGAAGGTCCAAACTGCCGTAGCTGCAGAGCGCTCTAATGACACCCCCATGACCTGAGAGTGGGAAAGGACTAGCATATGGGCTGCACAGCTGTTCCTGGCTGCTGATGCTGTGACTGCTGGTGTTGCTGTTGGTCAAGCTGCTTGCTGCTTCACTGTTACTCACAGGTGTGGTGCAGCTGTTCTGCATCCCAGCCTTATTAGGACTCTGCTGCTCTGCTGATACTCGTTGAAGTCCAGCAAAGCTGCTGGCACTAGTTGGCCCTGTCTGTCTCATACATCCTCCGCAGTTGCTGCCACTACTCGTGGCCAATGCTTGCCGGGCAGCTGCACCCTGCCATCGCTCATACCCTGGCCCATGAGCTGGAACCAGTTTGAGCTGCTGTGCCAACATAGCATGTGTGAGAGCTGACCGACGCTTGCCATCTAGAGATAAGGGGTTAGCCCCTGACTGCAGTAGAAGCTGCAGCAGCTCCTTGGTGACTGTTGGCTGAGCTGCTGCCAACATCAAAATAGTCATGCCGCTGTGATCTGAAGCATTGAGGTCTGCATGAGGAAGCAGCAGCAATGCAGTGAGCTTGTCATGAATACCTGACGGTGTGGTCATGGCCATTGCATCGCAAGAACATGCTGTGCAGGAAAGTGCGGTATATACGCATATAGACACAAACGGCAATTATGGTATGCCAATTGTCAAAACCACTGTTACACCTTGAGTATACTCGGATGTAAACACTACAACATGCAACTGCAAGGTTTCCAGCCAGGTTGCAGACCTGAGCCGCAGTGAATCAGCATCTGCACAGCCTTCAAGTGCGCAGCTGCTGCTGCAGATGACAGCGGCGTTGTTACTGACCCATTTGTCACAGCTGAAGCGCCGCCAATGCTGCTGTCCTTGCCTCCCACAGATGCACTATCATGCGCTGCGCTGCTGGGCGGTGTTGTTGTTGCTGGCAGCATGAGTTGTCCTAGTGCTGTTCGACCAAGGGAATCCTTCATATTCAGATCAGCCATGGGGTGACGGCACAACATGTCGAGCACCTTGAGTGCTGCTGATATCCTGCCACTGCTAGCGCTACCTTCTATCAGCCTGACCAGCTGCTGAACAGCCAACATGATGGGCGTATCTCCATTGTGATTGCGTACATTGACATTTGCGCCAGATGCCAGCAGCGCAGAGAACAGTGCTGCAGATGCTGCTGTGCCGACTGACCTTGAGTTGACAGACGTATGCACTAGGTTGGTGTTTGTTGCTGCTGCTGAACAGCTGCTACTGGCACGTGGTTTGCCCTTGCTGAAGCAGGCAAACAACAGAGAGAATAAACCATGGTTGCCAGTGCTGATGCTGATGGGAGTGTTACTGCTGCGCTGTGCTGCTGAAGCAAGGGACACATCGCTTGCTGAGTGCTGCAGATTTGATGCAGTGCCACCTCTTTGTCGTAAGTGGTCTGGCAGCAGCAGCAGCAGGTGTAATGCTGTGTTGCCATCCTCATCCAGAGCTGCTGAAACTGTCACAGGTCCTGACAGCACTTGCTGCAGCAGCTTCATGTCCCTTGTCCTACATGCTGCTGCCAACTGCTGCTGCTGTTGGGTCAATTGCAAGGCTAAGAGTGGATCGTGTATGTTGGGATCCTCATCGAAGGCTGCAGCGTTCTCCACATCTGGCTCAGTGCTTCTTGCTGCTGTGCCAGGGCTCCCATGGCAGCTCCTGCTTGCTGACTTGTGCTTCCTGGCTTCACTAATGCGATTACGGCTGCCTTGCCGTGTGAGCTCATTTGACTGCTCCATCATGAACGACACATTAAGTCGGCCGTCTGAAGTGAAATACTCTGCTGGGGTGGGGCCTGCCGACATGGGGCCTGCCCGCTCAGCTGCAGTTGTTGCCTTGTGCCCACCGGCATCTGGAAGGCGGGATATAGATGAGGTCTCTGCGCTGAGGTTACCATCAGTCTTGATCTGTCCACTGGACACTGAATTTCGCGTGTTTCGGAGCCCATTGTCTGCTGCGATGTCAATGCTTCTCCGCGGTACGACAAGGGCACATTCCAGAGAGATAGGACAAATATCATTATTACTTTTATCCATGTCAGCAGAGGAAAGCAAGACGTCTACATGGAATGCTTTCGCAGGTGAACAAGAAACCGGCTTCCGGACTATCAAGGTATCAGATGCATCGCTTTGGCATGGAAATTTGCATAAATGGCTTATGCAGCATAGATAATATCGCTGCCGTCAGCAGTCACGCGCGCGCAATATGTTCACACTTGCTACAGGTCGGTTAAGAAGATGTCATCTACTCTCCTCTTCTAGCTTTCAAATTGCGACAAAGCCTGTTGCTGCTGACAATGCATGGCATGGCATGAATGCTGTATGCAGGGACCGACGGCAGAGCTCTGCTTGTCATCAGCGCGTCGACAACGCGCGACATGTCAGGATTGCCGGATCTGTCTGCGCGAACAAATTGACGTGTGATGCCTGTGGTGAACGCAGTGTTGTTACCATTTCATGATGAACTGGCCAGGGGGGTCGTGGTACACCAGTATCGACGTCCGCTGCTCCATACGTTTCCAGTGGCACTTCGAAGCCTCTTCAGAACACCTCTCTGCGCAGTACCCACCGCTACTGCTGCATGACTCACAACCCATGGTCTCACACACACCAATGCATCACTCGGGCACTGCAGATATCTCAGCGAATATCTACCAGGAACAGATTTGAGTAAAGCCACAGTAGAAGCAGCAAAATTATCAGCTTTTTGGTGTGATTGCATGCATGTTGCTGCACGAGCCAAACTACTCTTTCTTTTCACAGTATGCCCATTCGGGCAGGCAAACCTGCTGCTGCCGTGCCGCCGTTGCTGCTGCTGCTGAATCGCTCTACTGTAATCCAAAGCTGGCCCTGTTTGTCACAGCTGCTCATGCAGCAAAGGATTGGGGATGCATCACATGCTGCTGTTGCTTTCTATAATGCGTTCAGAGCTAATGCACTGTCTGCTGCTGCCAGCAGCCAGTGACAGCCAGGCAGTCAGTGACTGCTGCTGCTGCTGCTGCCAGCTGCTATTGCTGAGGATATCAGCGCACCAGACAGCGGTCTTTTGCTGTCTGACTGCGGTAGCCTACCTAGTAACGATCACTTGCCACAAGCCAAACCAGAGGTTATTGTTTGAATCCACAAGCTGCACACACACCAGCATGTGCACCTACTAGCATTCACCTCGCTGCAAAAGCCAGATTCCTAACACACTACTACAGCTTACACTTCCAATGCAGGCTTCAATGCACAAGGACCAAAGGTGGGAGTGCTGCTGTGAATCTGTATCCGACTCGGTGCACAGCATTACTGCGATACTCCTGCTTCTACTGCTCTGTACTGATCAGGCAATGCACAGAGCACCACTAGAGCAACCCATTATCAGGTACTGCCGCAACGGCATCTGCTGCAACTTTGAAGCTGTGGTATGAGCCGCATAGTTTTACTACGCTGACACTCCGATCCACCTGTAAAGCCTGCAGCTCTAGCTGGATGATACATGTAACATCCTGCTCACAAGTACATAATGAACTGGCACTATGCCATACAGTTGACTCCCACCTGATGCTACCATGCACAAAACATCACACTGCATTCCAGCCGATCTACTGCATGACAAAGCAGAAGACTGGCTGAGGTACAGTGAGCCATTCAATGTACTAATACACAGACATGTGCACTGTGAGCAGCAACAAGTACACAACATCTACAACAAAGTAATAGTCTGGTTCACAGAGTGGCAACACTCCAGCTTACTCTGATACACCAAAACTGTGCAGTGGTGGGCCCTGTCAACAATACTGTACACTTTCAGCCAAACCTCTCTCTCCTTTCACACTTCAAAGGCAAGAAGCACTTGTGGCTTCAACACAAGAGGGGGATGTTCATGAAAAGCTACCCTGGCAAGACTCTCAAGTCACAGAAAAGGCCTGCACATCAAGTTGTCAAGGCACCACCTACCAACCTAATGCATCCATGACCAGGCCCAACAGCCTCATGAGTCCCCGCCAAAGCATATAACTAGTCAATCTGTAGAGTTAGATCAAGCACAGCAAGCAATGTCTGCACAACACAGAGCCAAAGAACTAGAATGAACAATTTGATCAACACTCAAACCAATCCTGCCTGGCCACTGTGACAAACCAGCACGCAACAGTGAAAGGCTGCTCCTCATGCATCATGAAGCTCACGAGATATACAAGGGTGGTGGCTAAGCAGCAACACAAAGCAATCAAGATGATATGGCTGAGAAATGCAAGTGCGGGGCAAAGGTCCAACCAGCTGAATAGCAGTCAGGCAGTGGTGCAGCCAGCTTGGCTGTTGGCTGGGACGCACACCAGCAAGCAGGTGGCTCTGACTGAATTCAGGTGATCATATGCACACAGCCAAGGCCATACAAGCGAGAGTGGATGTGGGCTTGCCACTGGTGTACAGTGCAGCAAAACCCCCTTGGTTTATGACAGAAGACAACGGTGTACGTGAAAAGAACGTTTCGGCAGCATTCAAGAGACAACGCACAACAAAACATGATGTCATTCAGATAGTTTGCGCTTGAGCCGAGTTTCTCAAGACATCGCATTTTGCGAACACATAATGTCAACAGCATACAGCAGCTGACGCAGCAAAGCTGATGCATCAAGTCATTCCACTACACCACCAGATGACACAGCTTGTATCGGAAACCTAGATAGCTCGTACCACATTAGGTTCCTTCCAAGCTGGCCCTGCATCCAGGCCGTCATTGCTACCTAGGTTGTCCCACAACTGGCTGGTGAAGCTCCCATGCAGTCCAGCAGGCAGGAAGTGCTGCAGGTGGATTACAGCAACTGGCCCTGCAGAGATATCCTGAGCATCAAGAATGGCAAGCTCTCCATTGCCTGTGGCTGCATTGTGTACTGTAACAATAATCCAGCCATCATCTTCTGCTGACGCTTCAGGACGAGGTACAAACATCGGCTCCATGACCTGCGCCCAAGAGTGACAACCAGTGCTGAAGGTCAAACCAGGTCAATAAATTCATCAACTTTCACACACGAACAGGGAGAATTGAGGCCAGGCAGACACAGCATTGTCAGCCCAGTCTGCATGCGACAGCAACTTAGCCACGCTCCTCTTGTCAACCACCAAGTAGCTTATCAGCTTGTGACACTACCAAGCAGCTGGCATGAAGGCCGGCTCTGCCAAGTCTAGTTGCAGGAGAGAGGATGGCAGGAAGCTTGAGCCACTGCATAAACTCCAGAAAGTACCTGCCGTGCATATGCTTCTGTGCAAAACCCAGACATGCAAGAAGCATACATGACTGATGTGAGATCTTGCTAACGGACATCACTGACACCACTGATGACGCTTGTGTTGCTTACCAATCGTCGAGTACCAGCATCCCACATATCAACGTTGACGTCTGGATTCAACACGCTGGACTGCTGCAAGCACAGCAAACAATCAGCGAATTCTAAGTCAGGCCCACAGCAGATGGTTGCAAAGTATCACTACCATCCAACTTCAGCAGCACATCCCTTGACACTTGCAGCACAGTGATGGTGTGCTGATGCGTGCCTATGCAGCCCGTAATCAAATTCACCCAGCAAGGCGGCGCGATAGGGTACCAACTCCATGCAGTCAAACATGGGCTGCCCTACTGTCTTTTGCACAGCAGGCTCTGTGTTGGCTCAAGGCCCATAGACCTCTCAGGTGCCAAACCCCTTGCAGCCGCCTGCTTTACAAACCCACCTGCATGCCTGACAAAGGATCTGGCAGGGTGATCTTCATCACGGCCTGTGTTGGCCCCCAATACAAATCATCATCCACAGTGTCGGCACTGCAGTAGATGTGGCGGTGCGGCCGACTGTGAACATCCCAGTTCACACTGGGAAACTCAACACAGCGCCTGGCTAGCTGGTGATCACCAATAAGCCTGCCTGTGACATAAGGAATGCTGCTGCTGCTTGTGCCATTGCCATTACCATTGCTGTTGTTCAGCTGAGGGGGGTCCAGCTCAAAGACAAACCGGCGCAGTTGTGCTCTGTTTCCCCCCTTGTAGTAGTCTGGTGTTATGCTGTACTGATTGGCTTCAAACTGCACATTGTCCCAAGCTACAGAGTCAAGGACAATGAGCTGCTTGCCATCTGCTGCTTTGAGCTGGTAGGCATTTGCATGGTGGAAGGTGAACATTGGTGGAGCGTCCATGACACAAGGCTTGGTTCCCACTGCATGAACGGTGTGCAGGCATAGTCTGTGGGTTCTTCAACAACAGTTGAGAACGTACCATACCCACAAGTCACTTGCTGGCACTAGCAGATACTTAGTGAGGTGTGATGCAGTGCAAGGAACATTAGAATGACCCCTTTGCGCATGCAGGAGAAGCTGTGCCTGTATATCACCATAGCACAGTGACAAACATCCTGAAGCTGCTGTCATAAGACAACCCAACTACCTGCTGCTCCTCTTGGCCTTGGCACCAGATGTACCTTGGTGGGCTGATCGGGCTCATACATGAGGCACTCAGCAATAGAACACTGGCTGGTCAAATACTGAGTGAGAAACTGCAGGAAAGCGACATTGACCACAAGGACAAGGCATGAAAGAGATGATTACGGTATGTGACAATCATAATGCGAATGCAGGTCACACAAATGTGAGCAGTCAGCTTGATATAGCATAACATCTGAGGCTATCTGTTACAAAGTATTGTGTACTAACAGTCAAAGTAGCCCTACAAACTAGCTCAGGCCAAAGACAAGTCGTATTGCTACAGGAAACTGCCTACCTTTCCTGGGTTGAAGTTGACTGGTCCTACCACCACGACATAGTAGTCTTCTGTAACAGCAATGTCATGGATCATTGCCACAGAGGTCCCAGGCAGCTTGTAGCTCACAGGAGCCACTGACAAACTGCCACTCTCTGCAGGACAACGGATAGCAATCAAACACCAAGGACCAACAGGGACTTACAGACTACATGGGCAGATTACTTTAAGGGTTGAAACTAGAGTGTTGAGATGTGGGTGTCCAGCAATGGTGCAAGAATTGCTGATGGTAATAGACAGATGCCATGCATAGCAGGCACTCCTCTAGCCGGTTGGTCAGGGTCTGTCGCACGCAACGCCCCTATGTGCATGGTTTATAGGCAGCACTGGGATGCACTGCATGTCATGCGCTGAAGGGCTTGAAGACGCAGAGTTTACTGCAATCACTGCCTGCTTTCACTAGATTCTAAAGCCCTGCTTGCTGCACAAGCAACCAGGGCAATTTCCTGTCATCAATTGTAGAAGATGACCTCCTAGCTGGACAGCCATGTAGCTGAGACACTACAATATGATACATCCCAATGCTGCCTACCTGCAAACTCGTAGAACAACAGCTCAGCATCCCCCACCCCAGTGTTGAAGCTGAAGCCGACCCAGGTACGGCCATCAGGGACAGCGCCACCAGCACTAACACTGCCATTGCCATTCACACTGTGGTTACCATTGATACTGCTGTGACCATTAACGCTGCCATTGCCATTGCTGTCATTGACAGACCCCCAGCACTTCTGCTGCTGCAGCTGCTGCGCTCCAGGCATGACTCTGTAGTGTGCTGCAAGTACAGGGGTGATCAGCTGACCACCTAAGTTGCTTTCACCCATGGTGTCGAGAGTAGCAGGATCCAGCTGATGAGGGAGACCAGACTGCACAAGAGAACAAGAAGCAGCATGCAGCTGATAACTGTACAGTTCGATGGTAGTGATGTAATCCACATGCTGCAGGGCGTTGATTGCATGCATGAACATCTACAAGTCCACCAGAGCATTGCATAATGCTATGCTTTCATTGGGATGATAGGGCAGGTAACTTCCTACGCATGACATGCTTATCATGCCCACAGCACTGAAACAGCAGAACATATCTCTGCAAAAGGGCACAAGGCATAATGATATGCATGCCTACCTCATAAAGCGCCAAGAGTTTTCCTCCCCAGTGGATGACCCCTGTGTTTGCCACGTTCTTGAGGGTGAAGTCAAAGGGGTTGAACAGCAGACTGCCATCTGCAGCACCTCGGGTGAAAGCTGTGCGATGGACTGGTTGTCCTGCAACCTGTACAGCCATGATGGGGCAACACACAAGAATGCTGCTTGTTGACTACAAGACTGTCATCGAGAGCTACTTCCAACATGATCCAAACCTCGTAGAGCTACTCCATATACAAGATTGCACAATGTAGACAACAGGGTAGCCTGCGCTGATGCAAGATGGTCATATCATTACAGACGTGCTGACCTGTTCATCCATGAAGCCCTTGGTCCTCACGAACTTGTTCTTGAACCAGACCTGGCCATCATGAAAGCCAAAGGACAAGATCATGCCATCACCATCAAAAGTATGGCGCTTGTAGCGTGGATTGTTGACCTGCGACAAGCAAGGCAGGTTGATACTGCTGATGGGCTGCAGTACACAATGTCACCAGAATCCTGCACACACTGCTATGCAGGTTGATGAATACCATGAGACATGTGTGAGCACATAACAAACTCAACCAAAGCGATATTAGGACGGTAACGCAATGTCTGTGGCAAACCAGAGCATCCCTGTGCAAGTTCAGCACACTTGAGTGCTGAACTTGAAATGGTAACAGCTCAGCAAATGCCATCATGCACATACAGCAGGCCATTAGCAGACGGACGTGTGATAGCGGCAGTACAGAGGTCCATAGACAAGCCCCACAGCTCCTGCGCAGACCACATGAACAAGAAACGCATCAAGTCCACACCTGCATTCCAGGTCCATTTCTGAAGTACGTGCCTTGCAATTCAGGAGGAATCTTGCCTTCTATCTGCAAAGGATGTCAGAGTATGCAGTGCAGAACGGTCACCACGAAACAGTTTCAACAACATACAAAGGAGCCACAGCCATCTGACAAAAGTGCATCAAACCATTCTATGCTGATATGGCACAGGATCACACGTCAACAGGTCCTTGGTGTCCTTCCGGGAGCAGGCCTGCCTCTGCTTATGCTGCTGCGGCAGTATTCATTTGCTGCATCAACATGTCAAATGATCCCTATAAGCATGCTTACCCATGCAGCTGGCACTTGATAGTCATACTCATGCAGCAGAGACTTGTAGAGGGACTGGATGTCCTTGATGGTCGCATCTGCGAGCATGCACATCAAACTCAAGGCCAACTTGACTGTCTGTACGTCTGTCACAAGTGGCCTTACGGCATTGAACATCAGGTTCATGAGCAGTTGGTACAAGCCGTGTGCCTTCAGGCCCATTCAACCATCTCATCACTACATCATGCCATCATGCCCGCATACACCATTGCAGTACAGATTTCACATCGGCATCAGCATAAGCAGCTCATGCACCTGAGGAAGACCACGTTTGCTACCAGTACATGCTCGTTGAGCAACTACTGAACGCACCTGTTGTCCTGTAGAGGGGCCTGTCAATCCTCGCTTGCTGCTGCTCTGCTGCTGTCGTTACGTTGGAGGTTGCCCTTGTTTGTGGGACGCGCCTATCTGCACTAGTGTTCCCTAAGGCACAAGTTACCTTACAAGATACCCATGACCTGTGCCATAGCTGGGCCATTGCTGCGCCTTGCTTCCTCCGACCTGAACGCACGCTCGGCGAAGTGACATGTGCTCGGGCCTCCACGATCATGCTATGGTTGCTTCCAGAGTTGCTGCTATTCTGTAACACTGTTAATCGAACTGCAGATTGTGCCGACTGCCAAGATCACCTCAATGAGGCAAGACCACACGTACTCGACACTCAAAGTCCTGTCCTGTGCTGAGGTCTGAAAGGATGTGCGCCAATGGCAGGTTGAGATCTTGGTAATAGTCAATATGTTTGAAACGCGCTCAAATCTCGGCGCGCCAAGAGTAAAGCTGCTTCACAGGTGAAAGCCTGCACTCGCAACCGCAGGGCGCTTACTGGCTGTCAGAAGCAAACGATGGTCAAGCATAGCTAATGTGCTGCTGACTGAGTGAATTTGGACCTTGACAAGGTACCTTGGAAACGTTCTAGGGCTGCAGCCTGGCTGGCCAGGGCACAGGTCAGGCTCAGCCCTGACTGCTCTTCAACGGCTCCACGTAACCTTCAAACTCGATAGGCAGGCGCCATACCTTTGCTTACAAGTATCCTGCGTCAAATACACACAGCTACTTGTCATGCACGCAGAGTAGCTTTGTCATGCAACAGGGCTGTGATCGGTTCAACATATGCAGCCTGCATATGCTGAGCACAACCGTTGGTTACGTTGTGATGACACGGCTCTGGGTGGCGGCCCAGTGCATTATATACAGCTCTGTTGGGCACATTCTACGTTGCATGGCCTAATTTTGTTACATATGCCGGTGGTGCTTCACTACAGGTAAACCAGTCAGAACGAGCGAGCAGTTTAAGAACTGTTTCAACAATATTGGTTGGCGCAACTGATGACTGCTTGTTGCTATGTACATAATGCTACAGGTGTGCCTGTTCCGTTGTCCATATACACGCCGACGTAAGCAGAGGTCCTGCCTGCCTGTTGCACTGTGCAAATGTTGCAAAATGCAACTACCTAGTCAACTAAGTCATGTTCTATCAAGGTGTCACCACGGTCTTTCCAACACATCAACTGTTACCGATCAAGCTGACAGCAAGAACCCAGACACCAGGCTATTCAACCAGCACTGCCGCCTCTACCATACCCAGTATCAAGTGCACGCTGCACACGCACCCACAGTCCTGGCAAGCAAGACAATCCATGTCTCAAACTTTTCGTTGCCCCCTTGAGCAATGGTCACAATCAGCTGACCTTCATAGACCCGCTGGCAAACATACGTCTGTCTCAAATCTGGTAACCAAAGCACGAAGTCCATGAGAGCAACGATACTTTAGTGCATTGCCGTATGGCAACCACCGACCATCAAAAGCACCAATCAACACGACTCATCAGGTATCTGAAAGATCACTTTCATATGAAGGACAGCACTTACAGTCAAGCATCTCAGGACAGGAGCTTTGATGCTGTGTCAGTGCTGTTCTACAATAACTCAGACTGCTGAGTCACCACTGTACGTAGTATGTAATAATCAGTATCTTCTTTCCAACCCCGTTTGCAGATCACTCGTACATGTAATTCACAAAACAACCGAATAATACACAGTGGTGAACTCAGCATTCTTGGTCGAAGTGTTGCCCTTCCCCAAAAACCTCACACACCACATCCACAGCATGACAAAACTACTTCAACTGGGTTAGTACTCCAGTGCATGTGGAGTTGAGGCCCAGAAGTCACTCAACTCCACATCAGCAGGTGCAGGTTCTGACTACATCGTGATTGAAAGACTATGTTGCTGCTATCATAGAACATCACACTGCCCATACATCGTGCATCTGGGCAGGATGACACAGATTAGCAGATAGCACAGAGCAACCCAGAAAGCATCTGATCATCAACCTGACCACTGGTCAACTTTGGAATGCTGGGTCGGTCCTGTCCTGACTCACTGACAGCACAGCAGCTACGCGCCTTGTCGGCGACAGCACACATTCACTCATTGTGAAGTAGAGCCACACTTATAAGTGAAGCTACTGCACCCAAATCCAGCATCGCAATGACTCTGCTCTGTGGCTGCACAACCAGCATGTCTGCTGCACACTGGCCAGATAGCTGCCAGGGCCACCACTGCTCCAGCTACAGTATTCAATACTCAATGTTCAATGCTGCACAGCCAGTGCAGGACAAGTACAACAAGCTCATGACTGCAAAGCACACTGGAATGCCCTGGACACACAGGCCACTGTGCCACCAGCATCTGCAGATGAAGTGGACTTCGCAGCACCCATGCTGCTGTGGTCAGAGCCCTGATAGCTCAGAAGTCTCCTGTCCATGCTTAAGCTGCAACCACACATGTACCCTATCAAAGCCATAGCCAAGACTACAGGCCAAGCATACTGTCAATGACACCACATGGCTATTCAATACACATAGTGCTGGCAGTGTACCTCAGAACAGGTAACTCAAGCCCTCCCATCACACAAGCACACCCCATGAACTGCAACCAGCGGCAAGCAAAGCATCAAGCCATTCATCATTCAAGCTCATACAAGCAACCTATCAGCGTAGGCATGCTCACAATGTAATGCAGAAGTGACACACAGGATTCTGTGCCCTGTGCTAGAAATCTGCCCATACAGTGTTTGTTGAGTCATTACTACACAGCATTGTATAGTACAAGGAGGCAAAGAAACGTTGATGTTGCGAGTGTGACCATGTTGCAGGCACAGACACTGTTCCATGACGAGCTAGGAACAAAGCTGATGAAGCGATACACAATCTCTGTCGAAAGGCATTGAAACACACCCAAATAGGTGACACAAGAAAGGTACAAGCACCATCACTACCATACACCCCACCACCATTCCCAGACCTGTTGCACCTGCACAGCAGAGCAAGTGAGCGCATCCCAGAGGGGGGCCCCACTGTAGCCTGCCAGTGAGTGGCATCAACAAGCAACCACCAAACAGATACACATGCCATGCACGTAATAGATGAACCACACATAGAGCCATCGCAGTCCCTGTGATTCAGGATTGCCTGAGACTCTCCGCATAAACATATGACAAGCAATACGCGAAAAAAACAATTATGTGCAACCCGCTGACCCCGCCCTGTATATCTTGTTGTATGCACGTCCCAAAACTATGTGCCAGTTAACAAACACATGAGTCTGGTCTTATCCCGACACCCGTCCCCTTTACTACTGCCACTGCAGTTACATGTGCAGCAGTGCCCAGTCATCCTACGGAACCCTCCCCTCCCCTCAAACAGAGTACCCTATCCCCCCCCCCAGCGTCACAGGAATCGCTGCACTACATGCAATACCTGAGACAACACCAATACACGTGGAAACAGACACCACGACGACAAACTGTGACACGACAGATGAACTTCATCACAAACACAACGCCAGCTCGAAATGACACCACAACAATGAGACTTGAAAGCTGAAACATCACAGACATCCAGTAAGCAGCAACAACATGCGATACCTACTGCTACGAAGGCAGCCATATACTGTGGCATGGCATCCAACATTGAGAACCCCAATACTACATGCTGGCGCTCCAATAGCAGCAGGGTAACCTGCCAAACAGCAAGTATTCAAGATAGAACTTCAACAGCGCACAGGCATACACGGCTACTCAAGTGCACCTTGCTGAAATCTTCCACTGCACTGCTTCCAGCAGCAAACTGCAGATCACAGTGGTCAAAGACTGATCAAACCGACCATGCCACACATAGCAAAACCACCCAACAATTGACTCCCAGCATCTAGCTGCTGCACAGAGTGCCTTCTGGATAATTGCCCTTGATCTCAACACTGCTGATGGCTTCAATGCAGGTCCAGGTGTCTAACACACAGCACCCTCCTGTGGGTCACCAAAGGTGTGAGGGAGCGACTGCACATGACTGGCTGATCATGCATGTCACCATGCGGTATCGTTGCAGCTACGGGGTCAGTCACATGTGAGGAAGACCACCAGACAACACATGGCAGTACTCAGAGTGTTGGCAATGGCAGCTGGCCACTGCCCACCAGTAAACAAACGACGATTTTGTTGCTATCTGCACAATCCATTCTGTAGAATATGACACAAGAACACAATCAGCAACACCAGATGTCAGCATGGAACATAGAAGGTATGATCTTGACCACATGCATCACATTGGCTGTGCTGTGGCAGATAAGAGACCATGACACTGCAGCAACCTGTCAACGTTCAGAAAAGTTATATTACATACTCCATACACCCTGATGAACCCCGACCAACACATGCTCGCAACACATATGCAAACAGTTGGCCCGTCTTTCAGAACCCAACAAGACCATTGGTGAGAGAGTCCTAGTCCTAGCAAGCACAAGCAACCAGTAGCACCATGCTCAGCACCAGGTTGTCAACACTGCCAGGCTTGCACAAGAAACTTGTCGAATCATTTGTGAATGAATACTTTATATGTGCTGATGACACAAAGGATTTGCATTTGCCTTAAATCAGCACATACAAAGCAGAACACACCAAGGTGGAACGCTTTGTTGCAGCGAGCCCAAGCAGCAACGCCAATCTCACAGACATCAGGGATCACAACAATTGCACTGAACAAGCACATGCTGAGCCGGCATTGCTGCGACAAGGCCTGGAGATGGCTGCGCCATACTGCAGGTCTAACACCACAGGCCACACCCTTCCTTCCACAACTTGCAGGACACCCATGATGCTGATGACCTGTGCCATGCAGAAATCATGCTTTGCCTGTGTTCGACAGAAGAAATCACACACAAATAATGATGCCTATGCATACTGGCTCGACAGGCCTTGCACTCGATCATATCACACAACTCTACACGTACGTGTGGTATTTTGCCCCACAATCCTACAAGACCCTGCAACGCACTTCTCTGTGCCTGCATACTACTCCTGCTACCGTCATATGGCAGATGTGATGTGTATGCTGCCAAATGCTGCCACTGTTTGTTTGCATACGCTGACCCCAGTCCTTCACCAGACAGCATGCATGCACCAATGAGCTGCCCAGGTACCTGATTCCTACACATGTCCTGGACATCCAATAGGGATACAGCCGTTGTTCAGCCACAGACTGAGCAATTCTACACAGCTGTTGACCTCAAGCAGCAGCACGATTGTAAGCGGTCGACATCCGCACAATCAAAGCACATCCTTCACTGCAGTGGAGCCCTGCATGGCTGCAATACTTTGCGCTTGTGATGCCAGCGCTGATGGCACGTACTGCTGCGTGTTGAGTCCTCTGAGGCACAAGGACTGTGAACCTGCTGTTCATGATCCCTGTCTGTCTGCATTGGCTCTGGGATTCCTGCAGGGTATTCTGAGAGGTTTGATAGCCCAAGTAGTTGATCACTCAGTGCATCATCCTGCTTGCTGTGCATCAACGCCTTGCTGCCTGGCTGTGCACGGTGCTGACTCTGATGAGCCTGATTGCTGCGGCTGCTGTGCCCTGCTGACCCTGCTGACTGGTAATTGGCACTACCCCCCAGCACAGCATTGGCAAACTTGCTGGGAAGGTTGCGCTGGCGCTTAGCTCGAGCACCAGATTTGTGATCCCCACCCTCACCTTCCTCACTGCTAGCCTCCTCAATATGATCAGAGAGTGCTGCTGCTGGACGCTTGTTGCTGGGGACTACCACACGCCTGCCTTCATGCCCACCCTGCCTGTGGTATGTACCAGCAAGTCCCATGGTAGCTGCATCAGATCCGTCTCCTGCAGCAGCAGCAGCCTCCATCTCCTCTGCTGCTGTGGGGTAATTGTCAGCAAACACCTTGTCCTCCACTTCCAGCTTGCATCGGAGGCTGCAATAGCTGCTGTGAGCGTCCATAAGCTGCCTGCCATCTACCGTGCATCTGGCTGGTGCCACCACACCTTTGGGTGGCCTGGGCTGGGGGCGCGGGCGCAGGAACAGCACCTTGGCACCATTGATGACATAATGCTGAATGCCAGACACGTCTGCAATCTTTGAGACGTCTGCTGCCTTGACAACTTCATGATAAGTGCTTCGTCTGATCTGGAGCAGGCGCGGTTTGCTGGCACGCTGGGGACAAAAGCTGCAGTACCCTTCACTGGGCTCATCAGGGTCGAAGTAGGTGATCAGGGACTCCCTGCCTGAGTGTTCGGGAAAACACCGAGGGCACCGCTTGAAAAGGTAAGGGCAGGTGACCAACTGATACAGCCATGAATTGGCACTGCCGGCTGTGGCTGCTGGTACGTGCGGCTTGGGTAGAGGCGTAACTGCTGCAGGCGGATGTGAAGCTGTGGTTGCAGCTGGCTCCACTTCTGCCACAGACTGTGCTGTCAACTGCTGCCCTGGGGCCACAGATGGTGCCGGCTTGGGGGCTGCTTTGAGATTCACTGCAAGTGGCGGTGTTGCCACTGCATCCTCTGTGTGCATGCTGCTGTGACTACCCTGGCTGTCCACACCGCAACAGTGGTGTCCGTGTGCACACTGTTGCAGGTAACGAGGCAAGTTACCTTGTGCAGCTGACAGGGGTGTTGATGTCATTTGCAACGGCTTGGCAGCTGCAGGAAGATGCATGGCACTGGCCTCGAGCAAAACGCCAGTTGCATTGTTTGCATCCTGCCCGGCCATGTAGGGCGAGCCAGACCTGGATGCGGCCGCGGGTACCCCGCTCAAATTATCTGTTGATGACAGTTTGTGCTTCTGCAGCAACAAGGCTGTCAAGCTGTTGGCTATTTGCTGGTGATTACCGAAGCTGAGCATATTGCATGCTGTTGACGGTGGGAATCGACCAAATGTGCTTGGGAGTCCCTCCATGCCGCTGACCGGACTCCAACTTGGCCTGCGAGTACAAGGCGGTAAAGTACATGGGCAGGCGTCAGAATATCATGTATATTGCACCAACGCAATCAACTCAAAACAGGCTCACAAAGAACAAGTTGGGAACGCAGCGTTTGACAGGCATCGTAGGGAGCAGCTAGAGCATCTGCACATGTCATTGTTGTTGTACACAGAGCACATGCATTTGATACCTATACTGAAGTCAGGACTGCTGCGGTGCACCAACTGAGAGTCAACAGAACAGGGAGCGGACATGAAGCCCAGATCGCAGCGACACGCATCACCGCACTAGATGAGACAACATATAGCCGCTGACAATGGGAATAACAAAGAAGCGAAGCAGTGCACGTGCAGTGGAGGTCATCACGAGCTCGCTAGGTTTGCGTCACAACCAAGAGAGACACAGGCACATATAGCCGCGCATTCGTGTGCCGCTAACACTTTATACAACAAACTACGCAACAAGGAGCTGCTGTGAGAGCAGACATGACCCATGCAACCTGCCTGCCCGCCAAGTTGGAATAGTAGAGCAGAGCTGCGCTATGTGCCACGCTCAAGCACACCCGCTCACCTCAATAAAGTCTCCAACACCAAACTATCAAATGACGTGCCTTCAAGAGGTGAACCTGCTATGTGAATAGAACGGCGCGAGCTTTCGGAACACACAAGTAGCTAGTGGCTTTGTTGTTAGGACACAATCATCACAAGTAGGCATATGATGACATCTGAACAACAGCAAGAGCTGGCGACCCCTTTGTGATGGCCGGCACTGGATGACAAAACACAAACGGACGCATTAGCCAGAGTGAGGGGGCTTAGGCAGGTAATGACCTCACTCGCTGCGGCCCAGAGTACTGAGATAACGGATGAACATACCAGCTTTTACAACTTCACCTCCGGATACATGAGTACTCCATCTAGGCTTTGAGCTAGGTTGGCCCATATCTTCGTGCCCATCGAATGATAGTGACTGCTCTTAGAAAGCAACTGATTACAGTAACATGGATGGATCCACAATTGTACACGACCGAGAGTACTCAGCGGCGGGTCAGCTGTGACGTTGCCCTGGGCTGTTGGCATGTCGTTGTGTTGCTGGCACCGAGATCGCCTGCACTAGATAGGTGACTACTCGCGGTCGACAATGTATTCATTTTGATGCATGTACAATAGGAGGAGCTTATGCACGTAAAAGTATGCCCTGTTTGCAGTCTGTGCTGTCTGCGGTGACATCGCAAAGGCCCCGTTGTCTTTTCGGTATTGCTGGCAGACTGCCCCAACAGGGCAACCCAACCTGTTAACAGAGGCATAGGTATGATTTCTAAGAAGTTTTTGTCATAAGTTGCCGAACAGGCATGTGCGTAAGTAGAGCCTGTTGCAAAGGGTTGATAGCCTCGTACGAAAAACTTTGCCATGCAACATATAAGATGCTCATCACCGCTGAAAATCATGCGCTCGTACATGTCCCAGCTACTGCTTTGGATTGCTGCTCCTTAGAGGCAGCACTTGCTTACTATCATCAGCCATTTTTGCATCAACTCTGATGCACGAGCAAAAGCTCCTTCACGTAGTTGGCATGGTTGCCATGTGGTGACCACTTCAAAAAAAACCCAGTGCGATCGTGATGGGATAATGGGTTGTCATACTACTGTGTATGAGGATTATATATATAATCAACTTATATATGTAGTTGACTTTCAGAGTCAGGGAACTATCCACAGTTTTGCTTGCCTGCATTGTGCAGTTGGTCACCATAGCATGATGCATGTCAGTTTTCTTGACAGAAAATGTCACATGTGTGATACATGAGCTGTTGGCAGTGAAAAACACATAGTTATGGATTGTCCTGCTATGAAACATGTACGTGATATGTATCCAGGATTGGATTTTACAATGCCTATGCCACGGCTGTTTGCACTACATACTGCTGACATTGCCTTGTACCAATACCTGGCTAAAGTTGTCAGACTTGCTGACTTTGTTGCAATGCATCCTCCCTGCTGTGTCTTGATTGTTCACTGAACATGCCAACAGTGTTACAATTGTGTCGTTGACCACATGTACTATCGTTGACTGCATGTAGTTTCATTCACAGCGTTGTCATGGTTTGCCCAGATACCCTCTCAGTAGCCTTTGCCTGGAAGGCTGCCCCAGAGGGGTTGCTGTATCTTATGGTATGGCTGGCTCAGCCAGTCGTTTGTTTCTTGCCCAAGGGCCTCGTGGCCAGAATGGGTGTGTCTACTACTACTACTACTGCATTGCATTATCAGCCAGCATTGCATTCACTTTGCTGCATGAGCCAACTTCTTTCACAGATTTGCTTGCCTGATTGTGATGAGTCATTGCACGTAAGAAACATAGAAAGCGCCGGGTCTTTCTGGGCCCCAGAAAGATTCACTTGTGTGGCAGCAAGTGTGTGTCAGCCCTGACCGTCTATATTGGTTGTACACTGAACACCAAGCGCCCGCTGCATGTTGATCCTAGTGTGCTTGCTGTTTCCTGTTTCCTCTTCTACAAAAGATCGCCAACCCAAGACCATGGACTATTCAGTGAAAAAGACAAGTGGCAGCAAGCACACAAGGCAACAGGCTCAGTGTTTTCCAATGAGAAGCCTGGTCTGGCACTCCCATAACAAGCCTGGTCTGGCAGTGAAACCTGGTGAGATGACTGGCAATGCAAACATGCCATGCTTGCACAATGTGGCGGCCCCAGTGCATGTTACACAAACAGCTGTGATAGATACTATACATGTTGCAAAACCTACAATAACAGTCACCAATGATGTAGGAGACAGACTGCTGATGCTTGTTAACATTGCAACAGGGCTGCCGGCTGTAAACAGCAGCAGCAGACCAATTGTGCAACCCTGCTTGTAAACAAGCTGGCATGTTCCAGGACTCCCATAAGCTGTGTATGTCCCAGGACAATTGCAAACGTAATCTACACATGAGAAGATATGGTACAACTCAGCGGCAACATCACTTGAAGCATCACTCAGGTGTTGACAGCAAACCAAGGTGCTCGTATAGTAGAAGGAACAAAAGCTAATCAAAGCCCATGACATGGAACACCGCATCTTGCCATTGGTGTCTCCAACTCTGATATTGTACATACAACACTTCTTTGCAGCGTGAAACCCATAAAGACAGCACACATCACCTTCAACCACATTGATTACGCCCTCCCCACACGTGATGCCAGCTCACCATGTATCATGGCCAGTATCCTTGCTGCCCCAGCCCATACGTACTCCAGAAGAGCGCCCAGCTACACTGCTAACAGAGCGTTCCATATCCCACCGCACTTCCATTCCTCTCAATGTATACCCCACCACCATCAGCCAAAACATCACTTTGGCCAGTTCCTGAGCGGTGCAATCACTGCCTGCTCTGCTCAAACTGTCCTTGTCATTGGTGCCCATCAACCTGGCAACAAAGCTGTCCATAGCCGCGTTCACCTCTGGGCCAGCGCTGCCTGTCAGCTCTGACATACTTGCTGCATCCAGGCAGCGCAGATAGTCCAATAGCTCATTGGCTGGCTCATCTAGAAGGAGCAAACCACCAGCAGGGCCAGAGTGCTGATGGTTTGCCTGCACGACATTGTGGTGAAAGATCAAGTGAGGGAAGTACCGACCCTGCAGCAGCAGCCGGCCAGCCAATAATGCAGTGCAAGGGACGCATGCAAGCAGCTAGCACCAGGTCACACAAAAACAGAGGCAAAATGTGCCACCTTGACTGAGGAACAGTGACACCTAGGGCTACGCAACTTACTTGAAGTGCATGCTGTGCTGCATTGAAAGGGACCGGTAACTGCCTGTGTTCCTTTGCCAAAGCATTGGACTCTGACGCAGAAGTTGCTTCCTGCTGTGGAGCTGACCCAGGTGGTGGCAGCTTGGGCTGTCCTGATTGCTGCTGCAGTTGCTGCTGTGGCTGCTGCTGCTGCTTGTCTAACTGCTGACGCAGGCGCTTGACTTCATCTTCTAGCAGTTCAATATACTGCACTGCTTCGAGCGTCTCCAATCCATTCTCCTTGTGCCATAGCAGAACATCACCCTGTGCCAGAAGCGCACAATAGCAGAGATCAGCACTGAATCTGCTGTCACACGCATTGGGCGATTGGTGATCCAACCAACAGGTATACAAGGCAAGAGCACAGGCCAAGGCAGATCATAGTACAAGTCGATGTGATCGGCTTACAGTCAGCTATTCAAATAGCAACATCCTCAAATCCATCTGCCAGCGAACACAAGCAGAAGCTGAAGGAGAACCAGGTGCACTAAAAAAGGCCATGAAGGAAAAGCGCTGGCCCAGAACACTGTGGCTGGAGAAATATTCCCTGCAGCTGCACAAGTACAAAAGGCGAGACCCACCTGCACACGTGACTTCTGCACTCCAGGTGCATAAGTGTCTTCATCCAGAGCAGTGCCTTGCAGAGGTGCAGACTGGCTACGCTGCATCATGCTGCTGTTGCTGCTGCTCTGGCTGTTGTATGATACACGTGCCCCTGATACTGATGCATCAGCAAAGCCAACTGCTGCCGCACTACCTCTGCTGCCTAAAGCATTCCTGAGCTCCAACCTATACTGTGCATTGCGGAACATGTACCCAGTCATAAGTACACTCAGCATAAGCTGACTCATGTTCTCACCAACTGTGCTGATTGTAACAGTGAAGAACTGTGGTGGGAGAGTTCCTAACATGTTGGTAATAGTATTTCGCATTGCTGCCACTACTGCCGGAGGACCTAGCTCCATGAACTGTTCAATCAGCGCTGGTTGCACCTCCTTGACATACTTCAACAGCAGCATCTTCTTTTCAGCAGACTGCAGTCAAACACAGCAACGTGCAGCAAAGCCGTAGGTTCAACAAATACACTTTTCAAGGATGATTAAAACAGACCAGGATGCCTGCAGCCACCCGGCTGCCGGGCTCTGAAGCAACAGTGCCAAGTGACAAGTTCAGCCCTTCGTACCTCCTTCAAGGGGCCAGCTGCACCCTCCCTAGCGCTGGAACAGACTATAGAGCTCTTTCGTCGTTTATACTGCCTTCCTGAGCATCTGTCTGCTGCTAGTTTGTGAGGAAGATCCCCACCAGGCCGAACTCGCCGATTGGCTTCTTTGCTGGTTGGGAGGACGCTTGAGACGTCAGCAAATGCAAGCTTGCAACTAATTCCAACCGAATACACTGGTATCGTGAGCATCATGGAGCTCAGGATGTAGGAAGAAGGATGCACTACCCGGTGCTGACGCCGCAGCTGTGCCAGCTTCACAGAGAACAAACGCAACTCATTCGCGTCTGTAAAGCTGCAGGAACGGAGATGCAGACAACCAACGGCGTTGATTGAACGCTATCCTCCTATCTGTAACACAGTCTCGTGAGATTCCTGCATGGATGGGCAGCCGGTTGCGTTGGCCAGTGCAAACACAACAAATGTAAGCTTATCTCTGATTCTGTGCTTCTTGAAACAGCAGCCATCTAGCAGTGCCCTGGCTCAGCTATCATGGGTCAGTCAGCATCAGTCGCAGGGCGCAGCTACAAAGCAGCTGACACGGTGTCCAGAGCAGCTGGTTCTGCTGTCAACAGTCTACCTACGACCGGGGCAGTTGCAGTGGATGCTCAGAGAGGTAGCTACATAGCAGTTGGAGTGCTTGTCATTTGCACCAGCAGCAAGAGTACTGTCACCTATCAATCCGACTCCTGTTCTCAATCATGCCATGTCCACGCAGCCGCTGCCATCACCCAGCGTCCGGTGCTATCTTTGGAGGACGAAGAACAACTGGAAAGTCGAGATCAGGACCTCAGCACCTTGTTAGATAAGCTAGGAGGAGCCATCCATGGTAAAGCTGTGGCAGTCACTCCACCAGAGGTGGGCACACTGTTAACAACGAAGCATCCACGAATGTAGCTGTTACCGTCCAGATGCTATGCATTAGCAGAAGCATCCACGAATGTATCGTCCTGCGGCAGCAGTTACAGCAGCACCATCACATTATTGCTCCTCAGTCAGCAGATGATTGGACATGTGAGCACTTTTTACATGACACTCCTGCAGATTTCATATTCAAACGTACAGCATTGTTGCCGCTCCACATACTTGCTCTGCATCAGATCCTCATTGGTATGACTCAAGTGGTGGTCAGTACAATTGGAAAAGGTATCTGACTGTACCTATCCTGCATCTTGGTTGTGGTTACCTGTGTAGATCATCACCAGATATCTGTATAAACAACATAAACCAGCTGTATTGTCTATGTGCTCTGCAGCAGCAGCACCAGCACCAGCATGCATCTGCTATGGCAGTCAGTTCAGGGAGGTTGCCTTCATCAGCTTTCATGGAGCTTCTTGAGCTGCAGAGGCAGGCTGCTGGGGGTGCAGTGGATGCATCACACTTGGTCAGCAAGTAAGGTGGCAGATGTACACTTGCTCCACCATAGCTGCCATGTATTGGTTACACTCTGCTGCATACATTGATTCAGGCTCCAGCGATGTGTTTCACTTGGTGCATTTCACATTGTCGACTCGCACCTGTGGTCACAGTGTGTGATGTTTCTGCTCTGGCAGATATCTCTCAGCATTGTCGAAGAAGGGGAATTGACGGGTGCGGTTGAGTGAATGCATTGTTGGCTACTGCACGCTGTTGGTCCCAAGCACTGTGTTGGTAAGCAGATAGACAACAGTGATCCCTCCGCTGCGTTCTCCAATGGTGGTGTCCTATGTGGCATTCTGGTGTCTCATTCAATTGCAGGTACAAAACTGATCCTGACTTGATACAACAAGTGTTGTCTCAGGTGTGTCTTCCTGAGATCGTACCAGCACAGGGCTCTGCTGGGGTCAATGCTTTTGCCGAGTGGCCAGATTGGTTTCAGCGCCGGAACAGATAGTCTTCCGCTGCAGCTGTTGACCCACCATACCATTTGCAGGTCAGTTTCTGGGCCTGGTGTATAAGCGGTGGTTGTATCTTTCCCTCGTTAAACCGGGCTGTTAACAGCATGAGGTCATGAAACAGTGTATGCTTCCTTCTGAATCGTATTCGTCACAGTGCCTTTCCTGCTGTGATGGTCATTGGCTCCTTGTGCATATCAGAGAAACCATGAGCGGTTAGCAACAGAGCTGTTGAAAATACCAACGTTATTATGTGAAGACTCCAGGTTTAATCTGAGTTCCATATACCCCAGTGCACTGTTACTGGTTAATTGTGCTAACGCAGGTCAGGTCTAGCTGCTGTCACAACAGGCCTTCACAGACAGGCGCTGGAAGTGGCGATGATGATCAGGAGCCTCCCAAGCAACACACACTGTGCTTATTGCACTGCCTCTGCTCCATAAGACACAAGAGTCTGCAGCGGTGATGCACGCTCGGGCAGCCCTCCGCCCTGCATGCTTGTGCCAATGTGCCTTTGAGCAACCAGGAAGACACACAGATGCAGTAGCAGACACCACATGACTCCCAGTTCAACACATGGAATCAAGCAGACTGCCTGCAGATGGTGTATCTACGACAGCAACTTATGCCGGCCGGGATGATGAATGTGTCTTCCTCCTTTCCAGTGTCTGTGTCACAGCCGCACCTCCTGGTTGAGTGCTACTTGAGTCAACAGTGCCAAAGCCTCAGGCACTAGCACCTGCTGTGCTGGGTAAGCCACTTGCATTTGCAGCAGTAGACAAGTTTCCTCCACCCACGGGCTCCAGTAGGCCCACTGCAGGCACTGCGGCTACTGTTGCCAGGCTAGTGCTGTTGAGGGTGTTGGTAGTGTTGGCACTGCCTGTGGCGTTAGCAACCACCCTGCCGTTGGGGCATGTGATGGTGCTGTTCACCTGGTAGCCCACACATCTGACAGCTGCTGATAGCAGCACTGGGAGGAACCGTTCAGCAGACTCCCATTGAGCCTCTGTGGCATTGCAGCCAAGTCCAAGGATTTCTGGAATGCAGTTTTGGTCACGCAACTGCAAGGAGACAGATACAATTTGTGAGTAATACATGTGTATTCATTCTGTGTGTCGACCGATGTAGGTTTGTTGTAACCTGCTGTTTGATGGCAGTAAAGCTGTTGCAGTGCAGCACAAACTGTCCTGTTGACTCAGTCAAGGGCTGTGGTCTGCAGTGTGGTTGTGCAAGCACTAATATCGCACAATGGTTGTACTGTGTATTGCACCCCCACAGTGTTCGAGCGACTAGCAGTCGCCTTCCTGTCTGCTGTTGTGGTGCTTGTTGCATCTCACCTGCTGCATTCGGTCTGAGCATGCTGTTGAGCAACAACCAGATTTGATCCCCAGAGATCCATCAAATGCACATGATGCCAGAGACTGTGCCTGACTTGTGCAGTTGGTGCGAGGCGCTGCGCTGACCATGGGGCCCAGTGTTGACACCAGTGTGCTTGTGGAGAACTCTTGAGGGGTATATTTGATGCTTTTCACTGGACAGTCTGCATGATTCATGCAGCATGAACAGTTGGTGGCATGAGGATGTTTGCATGCAGGATATTGTGCATGTATGGCTGTCAACAGCAATGGTGAAAAGCAGCATGGTTGGCAGGTTAAGCTCAAGCATACATTGTTACACGGCTTGTGCTGTTGCATGTGCTGGTCAACACCACGGAGCCTGCAGTCCAGCAGTGACTTGGTGGTTATGTTCTGTATGGATGTCCAGTCAAAACTGTTTCATGGCCGTCTACTCGTTGCAGAGAGGCAGTACACAGCTGCTCTGTTGCTTGTTGTCACCGGCACAAAGTGCAGTATGCTGTCCCATCAGTGGTGAACTCATCATGTTAGCATCGCTACAGTAGCTGCTGATCACAATGCCGTTGAAAGTGTTATAGCTCAATGCATGTTTGCACATGTGAGTTGTGAAGTGACTGGTTATTGGAGTACAGATGCTGCAATATGAAGCCTGTTGATTATCGGATATATTGCTAACCGGCATTGCGCTCAGCTGAGCGGGAGTGCATGCTGCAGCACGTCACTGCCCAGTCCTATCCTATCATGGTGCTGCATTTGTGCCGCATTGATGTACCAGGTCGACCTGAATCAGTGCTCTGATGGTCTCAGTAGCAGCGTACATCAACCCCCGTGCATGTCCTGCTGTCCATACATAAATCTACACACCTGCTGTGATGTTTGGCACGATGTTGGCAGGGTCATACAGCGTGGTGGTGGTGTTGGCCATACTCCTGGTGGTGTTTGAGGACATGGGCATCGTGATGTTTGTAGTCATAGGCATGACGGTGTTGATAGTGGCATTCTCAGTTGT